>JAJONR010002253.1:0-91920 GCA_029582245.1 Solanum etuberosum | reverse complement strand
ATAATAATAATAAAAAAAAATAGCAAAAAAAAAAACACACACACACAATTCTCACTCAAATATGGAGGGAGAATTTTTTTCCTATACTTTTTATTCAAAAGAGGGAGAATTTATACTATTTGCTTACTTATTAATTTAAAAATAATATATATTAATGTGCAACAAATTCAATATTCAATTGTTAATAATTCGTGTATTGCAATCTCTATATAACTAAATAATACCTGCATAACTAATACCTACATAACTAATTATACCTGCCTAACTAATACCCACATAACAAATCTCAACATAACCAATCACCAAACGGTCCCTCACTATGTCTAATTAGGGGATACAACTGAAAGTCATTAATTAAGGAGTATGCCTAATTAAGGGATATATCTGAACGCCATTGATTAAGGAGAAAATCACGTGTGTAACAACTTTTAGAGGGTATAACATATCACTACTCCTAAAAAAATCAAAAAAATCAAAATCCTTCCTCTTTGGGCGATTCAACATAGTTTAAACTTCGTAACTCAAAAACATATACACTTTATCAGATTCATGAAATGTTATTATACATGCGTATATTTTGTCAGATATATTTACGCATAATTAGATACATTGATAAAAACTAATTAATGTGCCAGATACATGGTAGTAGCATGTTTGTTATATACAAGAACTCTTACTCAGATACAAATATGTATTTTTGTTAGATATATGTTCACTTATTCAAATACATTAATAAAACTAGATACATTATGTCTTAACTCAGAAACATGTACACTTTATCGGATTCATGAACTCTTATTCAGATACATGCATTTATTTTGTCAGATACATATATACTTAATATATATACTGATAAAAATTAGATACATATAATCTTAACTCAAAATATTGTACCAGATACATCAATAATGTATCAGATACATCAATAATGATTCAGATACATATGTAAATATCCACTTTTTGTTTCCACAAAAAAATGGTTTTGACAAAAAAACATCTGGAATTTTTTTTATCTTTCTGGAAACTTTAGAATATCATCCACCTTATCGTAAGTGACATAAAAAATCTATATCAATCTATTATAAAAAATAGTCAGTGATGCAATTTTCATGCCCTTTTTTCAAGCAACAATAAGTATTGAAGTAGGGATAAAAACAATCAACAAAAGGTAATCCTTACAAGTCGTTGAACGATCTAAAAGACTCGTGCCTGTTAATGCTTCTACGATATTCATCGATCTTTGAAAATACACAATCAATATATATCTATATATATCTATATATATATAATATGCAGTAATGGAGGTGAGGTAGAAGGAGGAGAGAGAATGGTGAATAAAACGTTTTTTTTGCCTGTCTACTTTGGTATTTCCTGTTTAGTTACTTGTGCTTTGCTCTCCTTATTACTTGTTGTTTATGCTTGTGTTATCTTTTGAGCTCAGTCAATCGTTGCCTACTGAGTACCATTTTTGGTACTCATACTACATTTTTTCTCCCTCCAGATGAAAGTTTGAGTTATAGCCGTTGATTTGGAGTCGTGCAGAGCACCTTGGAGTTCAGAGACTAGGGTGAGCTCCTGGCGTTCGAAGTTGCCGGTTTTCATCTGTTTTTGGCTAGACTTAGTCTTTATATTATACTTAGAGACATCCTATACTTATCTTGTATTTGTAAAAGCCTGATACTCTTACTTTGGATTAGATGCTCGACTATTGACTAATGCCAGGTCTTGGGGTGGTTTCTTTTTTGTATTTCTATTGATTTATTTTCTTTGCTTGTTTTAAGATTTATGCTTCTTGTTGTTGGCTTCCTCTTGGTAGTTCGTTGCTTATGGCTCCAGACTAAGGGTTAGACTTACCTACTAGTGCGGTATAGTAGGTGCCGTCATGACCCGAGAAATCGGGCCATGACAGTTTAGTATCAGAGCTCTAGGTTGACCGGCATTGTTAGTCTGAGGGAAAATGCCTAGTCGAGTCTTGAGGATTAGTGTGGAGACGTCTGTATCCAATCTTCGGGAGGCTATAAGACATTTTAGGAAATTCTATTCTAGACTTATCGTGTGCTTTCACTTCGATTAACCTCTAAAACTACTTATTTGGAATATACTCTCTCCTAGATGGATAATATCAAGCATTTAATGGACGTGGACGGAGCATCAAAACATTTCACCAGATCAGGCTAGAAGGCCTCAATCGGGCAAGTACCTTAAGTCGGAGGCATTTTTTTAGCATTCAGAGAGTTTGGGGGCAGCCTAGGCTTTGACACGGTCATTGGCTACCTCTATTACTGGATATTTAATGTTAGGAGGTCTGAGCTTTTTCGAGGGTACAACTTAGGTAGGTTTGGTTCTAGGTGCAAAAGGTGCTTCTCAGAGAAAAGTTGGGTTGAGAGGTCCCCAACAGGTTTCGTCGTCCATTTCGGAGTAAGTCATGGGATTCTAGAATGGGTTGGGCATAGTCCACATTAATTTCTTCAGATCAGGAGTTGAGTCACGGGTTCATCAAATGGTAGGCCTTACTACTCCGGTTGGCATTAGAGCATATGATATCAGTGGGGTCTACTTTTCCCCAGGTTGTTAGTCATATGAGGGCTGTGGAGCATATGTGCCTTGAGACTTACAGGGATGGTGGTAAAAGGCCTTGCCATTAGTACAACAGTGACAACATTCCACTTCGAGGTGGGAACCAGTTAAATGAGGGTCATCATTCTTCTCGATCTATTAGGCCTATGGAGGTAGCATATCAGGTTCCTAAGGGTTCTGATGTAGGTCGTGGTGCCTACGACAAGCAAAATTTAGGTCAGGCTTCACATGGTGGTCATTCTGTACCTTCAAATATTGGGTCTCATGTTAGTCCAGTCGGATCTTCGCAACTAGTTACTCTCGGTAATGATTATTATGAGTGTGGCAGAGTAAGCCACCATCTTAGAGGGTGTCGTAGGACCTATTGCAGTTGGATAAGGTTGGTTCTGAGTTTGACAGAGGTAGATAGGGTAGATCAATGCATTTTTCATGCTTTAGAGGCTGTTATGATTGTGGAGAGTTTGGCCACTGGTCTAGAGAGTGCCCTAGGCGGGAGTTGCTCTTCAGGCATTACAGACATCTGATACTCCTCATGCTGGGTGGTCAAACTTGGTTGTACTTGTAGGGAGCTTGGTCATCAGCCTACAACTTGTACCCAACATGGGATCATAATGAGAGGTACTCAGTTAAATCAGACTCATGGGTTGTCGGCACCTTTGGTCAGAGGTGGTGTTTTTGGTGTTACCAGTACTACATCTGGTGTTGAGGTTGAGGTCGGGCATGATCCGTTCTATGCTTCTGCATGCTGGTAAAAGGCCGAGTCTCCAGGTATCCCTTCTTTGGATGCCATTTTGTGGTTTATCCCTTTGGTTCTTGTTTTGTGTTATTTGAGGTTTGTGCTTGTGTTTTGCCTCATGTAGTTGATTCCTTTTAGTAGTGGATCGACTAGGATGCGTCGCTTCGATTGGGAGTAGTGGATAGATATATCCTCATGTCTTTGCCTTGATCGTCCTATTGTGGTTGTGGCTTGAGATTATTGGTTTCCCTTTTTCCCACCCTTGTTGTGTGCTTTTTGTTATGATGTTGATCCTTGTTTAATAGGTGTCTAGACCAGCTTTGCCCGATGTGAGTTTTATGTGTTGTTGAGCCTAGTTGGCTTAGTTGTGTGCCGTCCCTTTTGAATAGTAGTTGGGAGATTGATAGTTTTCGTAGTTGTGTGTTGGGTAGTTGGCCTTCTTTAGTATGGTAGTATTTTTTGGTTGCTTTCGCCTTTTGCCTTAGTATTTTCTCGATTACAGAGTTGTGTTTTCGCTCGTTTGGCTCCTTTGGAATTGGTTGCTTCTTGTGGTTTTGGGGTTTGGTTATGGCTAGCTTGAAGTTGGAGGTGTCAGCCCTTGTTGTGCCTGGATTAGCTGTTGTGTTAGTTCTTTGTTGCTGTGTTGATAGCTCTCGAGGCAAGTTTATGATTTCGAGTTGGAATGGTGGTGTTCACTGGTGGTTTCAGTTCTTAGCTCTATTGGGAAATGAAAATTTGCTAAGAAGGTTCATTTTCAGGACAAGGTCAAAGTAATGCGTGAAATCCACGAGTTGGTTCTAGTTTAAGATGCGGGGTTTTCTTTTATCATGCTCGATAGCTTGTTTGGTTCGTTGTGAATTTGAGGATTATCCTCTTAGATTGAATGGCCATTTTATTCTAGGGACATGGTTGGTTCGAACCCCAAGACTCCCAGTCTGAGTTTCTACCATTAGGCGTTTTAACTTTGAAGCATAAGCCAAGGTTTGACTTTGGTCAACATTCTTGGTAAACTTGCTCGGATGAGAATTCTATCAACGCGCTTAGCTTCGGAATATCGATTTTGGTCTAGAACGACCTTTCATGTGGTTCTTGAGGCTCCTAGTTTCATTTTGTGCCTTCTTGTAGATTTTAGCTTAAAACGAATCTTGGATATGGGACCTACATTTTGTCGAAACGACTTCAGATGGAAGTATCGATGGTTCCATTGAGTTTGGAATTCTGAATTCGATGGGGTAGCATATTTCATTTGCGTGCATGGGGTTCCGAACGAATCTCGGCCACCTAGTTGGAGAATTAAGAGTTTGAGCAAATCAGCTGAAGTGGTGCAGGCTCTTAGCGACCACAATTTAGGCCTTTAGTGACCATAAAGGGCTTTTAGCGATCAGAATCTCTGCTATTTGAATAGTGAAATTTCAGCTTCAACCCTTATTTTCAAAGTGCGATATCTTGAGATTGGGAGCTTCGATTGAGGTTATTCACAGTCGTGGATGTCCAAAATCTTTGTGGCTACGCGTTGGAGTGCTTGGAATGTGTCGGGGGCTTTCCGTTCGAGGTATATTCCACCCTGAAAGGGCTGCTAGCTCTCTTTTGTTTTCTTCAATTGGTGTTTTAATGCATGTGGTTGTTCGGGCTGTTACGGGCATGGAGCAAAAGATCGGTTAGTCATTTAGGATCTTTTGACGGAGTCAATTTTAAAATTTCTGGTGAGGGTCCCACATTTCTTTTTTTACCCGATTTTTGGATCCATTTCCGATTGTTGCAAATTTAATGTCTAAGCATCTATTATGACGTTGTCATCGATAATTTGATAGCATGGCGGTGTTCAGAGGCATTTCAGAAGTGGATAACTTATGTGTGGTGGATTCGGAGCTCTCGTGGTCGGCTTTGAAGTAGGCTTTAGTCTACTTTCTTGATTTTGCTTCTTAGATAATGCCTAGTATAGCTTTCATGTAATTTTTGACGGTATTTGCTGGGTATTTATCTTTCCTCTAGTTATTCCATCTTTTCTTGATTCAATAGGAGCCTTAGGCTCATTGTGGATGTTGGGATCCTTAGTTTAGGCTTGTAGCTTCTCTTGTGGTGTAGATGATCTTATTTATCCTTGTTAGGATTGGTATTATATGGCCTTAGAGTAGGTTGGACCTTATATGCTTTAGATTGTGTTTTACTACCCTCATAGTTATGATTTGCTCCCTATAAGGCTTTTATTGGGCTATTCTTTTGGTGTTGGTTCTTGTGACCTTGGTGGCTCATCATAGCCGTAGGTTGGTCCTAACTATGCTCAGTTAGGGATTGGAGTGGTATGATTGGGGTAAGGTGTTGTCCCTTGAGTTGGTTCCCTTTTTTTAAAAATTGATTTGAGACCTCTTCTTTGGTCCCTTTGCTTGTTATTTAGCGATAGACCTGTTATACTCTTATTGAGCTTGGTTATATTGTTGGGTCAAAGGCCGTTTACGAGGACCATTTAGATCCCATGTTAGTACTCTCAACTTTGGTAGCGTGGATTGGTTAGCTGTATAATTATTTAATTTTTAGTGCCTTGTTTGGTAGGTTATTATTTGACTATATTTTTTTTCTCTGTTATTGTTTTACTGTTAGCTGATTGGCTTAGATAGTAGAAGTGTGGCTATGGGCCCTCTTGGCCCTAGGTAGTTGACTTGGTATCTTTGGTGCTTATGAATAGGTTCTTGGCTTGCGTTCCAGGTACATTCTCGACTCAGCTTTTTACTTCTTGTACCCCGTTTCTATTCCTTTTCCTGTCTACTTTGGTATTTCCTGTTTAGTTACTTGTGCTATGCTATCCTAATTAGTTGTTTTTTATGCTTGTGTTATCTTTTGAGCTCAGTCGACTGTTGCCAATTGATTTCAATTTTTGGTACCCATACTACACTTCTGCTCCATGGAGATCCCAATTAGAGTTATCGCCGTTGATTTGGAGTTGTGCGGAATAGCTTGGAGTTCGGAGACTAGTTGAGCTGTTGGAGTTTAGGGTTGTCAGTTTCCGTCTATTTTTTGCTAGACTTAATATTTATATTTTTACTCAGAGACAGCCTATACTTATCTTGTATTTGTAAAAGCCTTGTACTCTTGCTTTAGATAGATGCTCGATTACTGACTGATGCTAGGTCTTTGGGGTGGTTAATATTTTGTACATCTATTGAATCCCTTTCTTTGCTTGTTTTAAGCTTTATGCTTCTTGTTGTTGGCTTCCGCTTGGTAGTCTGTTGCTTATGACTCCGGACTAAGTGTTAGGCTTACCTACTGGTGGGGTATAGTAGGTGCCTTCATTACCTGAGAAATCGAGTCATGACAAAA
Source organism: Solanum etuberosum (assembly GCA_029582245.1). Classification (NCBI taxonomy): domain Eukaryota; kingdom Viridiplantae; phylum Streptophyta; class Magnoliopsida; order Solanales; family Solanaceae; genus Solanum; species Solanum etuberosum. The sequence continues at coordinate 85,292 of JAJONR010002253.1, read as the reverse complement.
ACAAATCATGAAGTGAACCTCAGAAAATGGAAATTTGAGGATCCGGGCTTATGGATAATTGTACGGTTCGTATAAAGGTTCACCGACTATAGACCCTACCCTATAGTGGAAGTCTAAAAAGTTGAAATTTTTGGGGCTTGAACAGGACGAGAGGACTCCATGACTAGTGGAATGGTTCATGGATCATAGAAAGGTTCGTAAAACGAGAACTTCAAAAATTCAGGATTTTTTCTTCTAGTTTTTATGTAACACTTCACGGACCGTAGAAGTTTATATGGTCCGTGGATGAGGCACATAGAAGCCATTCGGCAATTTTAAGTTAGGGAGTGTTTGGTCTTTTTCCACCCTTTTCTTCTTATACTACGTCGTTTTGGCCCTCTAAGTGGGTATAACTGATTCCTAACTACCCTAACCTCTCCATTCACTCTCATTCTCCTAAATCAAATTTCTTCTCTCCCAAGTTTTCTCTCTAGGTAAAAACAAAGATTCAAGCTTCAAGTCTCTTTTTCCTAATTCAAGCTAGGGTTTCAATCAAGACATGTGAGAACTTCATCAATGAGTTCTTCTTCACCCATTGAGTACCAAAGAAATCCAATTTTTCAATTTATGATCTTCCTAAATTCTAGGGTTTCATGGTTTTCTTATGGGTTCTTGTTGAAATTAATTTCTTGTTGATGAGTGATATTATTATGTATGAATCGATTATAATTCAAGGTTTTCAAGGATATTTTCATGAACCCATGGATATGCGAGTATTTTCATGATCTTAATTATGTTATTTTCACATGGAAGCTTCATCTTATCAGAATTTTATGAATAAGAATATTTTCAGATAAAGTATCATTCAGTATGTATGATTATCATGATTTAAATGCTTTCAGATAAAGTGTCTCTCAAATTATGCTATGTTATGATGATTTAAGGAGCTAGTCAAATTATCATATTTTTCATAAATGATTCAGTATTATCAGATTATTACTATTTCCAGATTTATGCATGATGTCCGTTGGGAGTTTAGTTAGCACCGAGTTGACCTAAGGCTCACCCGTCAGTAGAGGCATGAGGCCTTTAGTACAGTCCCTTTGTCCCAAAACTACGTTCTACCACAGGATTTCTTCTCAGATAGACATTAGCTAGTGGATCCACCTTAGCTCAAATTTCATGGTCCTTACCTTGGCAAGTAGGACACTCTATTTTCAGTGTGGAAGTAGTTCATTGAGCTCCATGTTATAGCTCACATGGTTTATGTCGGTTAATGATATCTCCAACAATATGATATAATTTTAAGATATTGCATGACTTTGTACTATGTTTTCAGATCATATCATCAGTTCTCATGTCATGTTTACTTGGTCATTGCATTAGCATGTGTTTTCGACTTATCATGTTATCATATTATTTTATGCATTTTCTCTAAGCTCAGTACATTTCGAGTACTAACCGCATACTTTTCTACCTATATTGGTTCATAATATAGGTTCTTACGTATCTCATCAGACCCGTTGTTAGTCTTTCTCTGATCATCCAGTTAGTAGTGTTGGTCAGTCCTCATCCCCTTGAGTATACAACTTTTGATTTCCTTCGTGTCTTTACCTTTAGTTTTCAGGCAATTTAGAGTTAGCTAGGGACTTATCCTAGAAACTCACTATGATTAGAGGTTTTTCAGACAGTTAGTTGTTTCCGCGTTTGCTGTCCTTACATTAGAATTCTCTCTTTATGATATGATAGTATTGAGACTATAATCCGCTTTCGATTTATTTAAGTTATATATGCTATCCTAGTGTCATGCTATTCCATGCGGTTAGCTTGGGGTAACTCATGGCTCTAGGCACCATGTCACGTTTAGGGGGTAGTCTTGTGTCGTGATAGATTCACATATATCTAGCGATCTCCTTCCTATATCGCTCGCCACTCTCCTATGTATCTGGTATTCTACACACACACACACACATATATATATATATATATATTATATTATTAAAAGTGGGAAGCTCATATCTTCAAAGTTGGATTACTATTTTGCCCTTCATTTAAATATTTTTTTATGTACAAAATATAAAAATATATTCTAATAACTAAATACTAAACTAGATATAAATGGGAACAGTTTTAAGGTATTCAAATGTGCATTAAATTATGTAATAAATATATAATGGAAGATAGAAAGTCATTCAAATGGATGAAATAGCTTGAGTAAGTTGTTAGCGGAAGTCCAAACATTTCAAAACTGAATAGTTATCTTGATGACACTTATTTCACAAGTAAGTTGTTAGCGGAAGTCCAAGCATTTCAAAACTGAAGAGTTATCTTGATGACACTTATTTCACATTATTATTGTCAACTTCAATGTAATTGCTAACAATTATATATATGGGGATGTTCATGGATTATTTGATAGGCATAGCTTGTGAAACAATGAATGCAAGGATGGAGTCAAGCCACTCAAGAATTATTTTTCCATGCTCTCTTTGATCAGTAAGTTTAATAAAAAAAATATGTTGCTTCTATTTCCTTAAATAAACATTTCATATTTATTTTTTGAAAAAAAGCAATTTCACATGTATTCACCATTTTGAAATGTGTAAGCATGTTTACTTATGAATCATGATTCAAAATACGAAGGCTAAATTATCTAATTATTTTATGTCATTTCATGTGTTCAAATAGAATATTTTTAAATTCGTTAAGATAAATTTTACATATTTATAAATTACAATCGAAAGTGAAAGTAAATTCACTTTTTAATAACAAAGAAAATAATAAAAATAAAATGGAAGGAACATAAACTATAGGGAAAGACAAGAATTAAGGCAAAGAATACAAAATAGTGATGTTAGGGGAAAATAATAATGATTTTAATATAACTCATACTATATATAATATTTTTGTGGGATTCACGTGTAAAGCACATGTCCAGAACTAGTATATATATGTGTGTGTGAGAGAGAGAGAGAGAGAGAGAGAGAGAGAGAGATTCACATGTATTTGGGATATATGATTCTCCACATTTCGCTCGCCTATCTCCTTTTTAGTGTATCGAGTAGGAAATATAATGTATCTAGGTGTATCTTCCTCAATATATGATACAAAACTATTAATTACTGATAATATACGTAATTATTTGAAAGTATAAGTAAAATTAATATATATGATATGAATGTAAATAAGCTATTTTTACTTAATAAAAAGTACATAACTATCCACAAAATCAAATTAATTACCCGCACATGTCCATTATTTCCTAATCATCAAACTAGTTACATCATATACTCATTGTAGTTTTTGTGGGCTGTTGCCTATTTTTTGGGAAATTTCACAAATAGCCACTATAATAAACATAATTAGGCTCTTTAGTTGTAATTTGCATATTTACAGGTTGTATCTATAGCTTACTCCTTTGTATAATTCACGTATATTTATATAATTGAGTTATTTTTATCTGTATTTGATACAAACAATGTTTTCAAATACGTTTTTTGGGGCGAGTCCCGGGCGAGTTTCGGGGCAGGGCGTATCAAAAATGCTCCGAGGCGCAAATGAAAGACATAGATCCATAGGGCGTAAGCTCAAAACGTAAAAACGTAAGCCCTGGGAGTAATTTTTTTTTTTTTTGGTTTTGAATCATTTTTTGCTTTAAATCATATTTTTTTTGTTGGTGTAATAATATTTCTCAAATAGTAATTGTAGTACTTTTTTTTCTTCATTATTGGTTATTAATACATTGCTCAAATAAAAATCATAATAATTTTTTCTATATATTATAGGTTATTTATCAAATTTATTTGTAAAATAATTGAAACTTTTACTTTTGCTTATTTTCTTAGTAATAAAATTATAAAATTGAATATACATGAGACTACTCCCCGTAGATCCATAAGACTTACGTCTCGTGTCTCGGGACTTAAGTCTCACCCCGTACTACATAAAACGTCGCGCCTCACACCCTCACCTTTTAAAACACTGGATACAAATATGATAAAATCGAAATAACGAATTTATAAAAACACAAATATCTGAACTTTAAATAGTTATACAAATTATATTATATAAATTACATTATACAAAAGTTATACAAATTATATTATACAAATTTCAAAAACTACACGTTTATACAAACATTAAAAAGTTATACAAAAAGATTAAATGTATCTGATGTAAAACTGAAAAATCAAAGGAAATCACAGTCATATAAAATACAAACCGTCATACACAAATACAAATCAAACGAAGAATTGTTAGTGTTGAATTATCCAAACCTGACGAATTATATAAACGTGACGAATTATTCAAACTTGAATCGCAGCCCACATAATTAATATATTTACTAATTCACATAATTTTCCTATTTTTTCTCTCGCCATTTCTTTCTATTCTCCTTTTATTATTATTTTCTTTTTCTTTTTTCTCCTTTTCTGTTCATTTTTTCCAGATCATATCACTCTTTATTTATTTATTTATTTATCACTATAATATGATTGCATACACATTTTTTTTGGCTCTTTTATTTTCTTTCTAATTTTTTTTTTAAAAAAAGTTATCTTCATTATCTTATATTATTTACTTCTTTATTTTATATTTTTTAAAAGTTAACTATTATAATGTATCATTTGTCTTTCTTTCCTTTTTTAGTTTTTTTCTCACTAAATCAATTATGAGGATAATCTATGTAATGACCTGTTAGGTCATTTTGAGAACTAGTTCTCTCTCTTTCATAAAAGACCCTTTACATAAATTTTAAATGAGAATTTTCAATTACTTGTTTAACTATGATTATTTCGTTGACGGATATTTATAAAATAATTAATTATTTTAAATTTGTGATCAATATGTCAAGTCCATAATTTATTTGATACGCTTGCCACTTGGCTCATGTATTAAAAAATGGATTAAGGAAAGAGGGATATTTTTTGTCATGCCAAACCATTTGGGGCAACTTACGAAGAAGACATGAGTACTCCTCTGAGAGAAAAAGACTTTAAGTACAAGAATATTGGATTGCAAAAGGAAGTGAATTGGTGCAATCTTGTTGGACATGTATGTGGTTCTTTTAAACCTAAAGGGACAAAAAAATTAAGTGGTCAAGTAATGATTGACAATAAGGAGTATCATTAAGAATGGTAGTTGAATGAATGTGTATATGCTTAAATATTGCTACGTTGTTATCAGAGGTTACAGGTGTTGCATTGATTTTGGTTTCAAAATTATTTTTCGATCATCATATTATCATTTAAGTTCTTATATCTTGGAAGATGTAATTAAATATTAGGTGTATTGTATTATATTTATGATATTTGAGATATTAAAACTTAACCCTAGGCTTGAAATTTGAGAAATATGAGAGTTGACATGTTAATTGCCATCAAGATTAGGAACTTGATTATAGATTTTGGTGAGTTTTTGGGTCTAGGCTAGAAATATAGTAATATGGGTGTCTACAGATTTGTTTCCTTACGAATATTGTACATTTGAATAGATTGCATTGATCTGGAAGCCTAATGAAAGGAGAAAGCTCAAGCTCCAGAGTGATTGTTCGATGATTTGAGGCAAGTGAAGTTTTCGACCCCTGTTAAGTGTATAGAATTATTTATTTCCTTGTTGTATGTGTTGGGGAGTAATGAAACTTGGTGATGGGTTGGCTTTTTCATATTGAATGATCTTAATGCTTAAAAAGGGTAATAAAAAGGCAACTTGATTATATATTGATGTGTGATGTCTTGAGAATGATTTGAAAGGTTTATTGATTCATTGTTGATGTTGTATCATGATTGTGTTGTTGTGAATTGTGCATTGATATAGAAATGATCATCTCCTCATTATTTGTGTGAACTTGCATATTTTGCGTTGGTTTTGAGATGCAGTTGTGACAAGTATTGTGTGAACTGAGAGAATAAGAAATTAAAGAGAATGTACCATTTTGAGGGACATGTCACACGCCGCAGTGAATATTACGATTTGAGGGATGTGTTGCATGTCGTGACAGATATTATGATTTGAGGGACGTGTTGCACGCTGTGACAGATTCTATTATCAAGGGTCATGTCACACACCGCAATAGATGTATGGAAAGATATGTCCCTCTTGGGTCCCAGACTGAGAGATAACGGGTGTGTGTAACTAGGTCAGACATGCATCACTATACTTGACATTGCATTGCATATCTTTATAATTTGTGAACTTGCGAGTTCCTTTATGTGGAATTTGTGATTGATGAACTTGATCATGTGTGTTGTTGATCTATAATTATTGGAGGTGTTGTTATTGAGTTATGTGCTATGTAAATTGTGAATTGTTAGGTTAGGATAGTTTTGTACAGATTATAGTTGTTGAGGTTTGGTTGGAGTGTAAGGAGTACTTGTATTTTATATTCTTGGCTTTGTGTTTAGGAGTTTGCTTGCTGAGTACCGTGTTTTTTGGTACTTACCCCTTTCTTCTACATTTATATAGGTTACGAGCTCAGATATTCGTGATACTTTCAATTCTCTTCTTGTTTGAGGCTTCTTGTGGAGATTTATGAGGTAGCTCTTTGTCATCTCAACGGACCTTCATACTCCTATTTATGATCTTGTTCTACTTTAGAGACAACATTATTTGAGACTTGTGTTTTCTTTCAAATCTATTTTAATATATTAGAAGCTAGTGCCCATGACAACCAGGTTTTTGGGGTTTTAATTGAGTTTGCTTTGTTATCCGCATTATTAATTGTTGTTAAACTTTCATTCTTATTTTACTTCCGCAGTTTATCGTGATATTTGCATTTTAGGCTGACTTGTCTTGGTGAAATAATATGAGTGCCATCGCATCTATTTTTGGGTCGTGACAACTTATACATTGCACCCATTTTTCTCCTTTCATTTCCTTTTTCTCCTTTTGTATCATCATTTTAAAAAATATCAAAATTTTATTTCTTGATTTTTTCATAATCGGATATACACACCTTTTTGGATTCTTTTAATTATTTTTTTATCAATATCAATAAAACAAATAACTGATATATTTGTAATGATCCTTTCTAGTCATTATGGGTAGGGTGAAAAAACAAGATCAGAAAACTTTTTGAGTAGTGACTTGAAAGTTCTAGGCTAGGCTAGTCTTACACAGAATCTGTATGAGGCTAGGTACAAAGAAATCAGGGAATTGAAGGGGTGGTTTGTCTAAGCTTGGATCATGTATCCCAGTAGCTAAGACATTAAGAAATTCATAAGGTCTTTCAGAATCAAATTCGGTTGGATTAAAACTCTTGGTATCAGATTTGGTGTGAAGGGGTTAGCATAGAATGTCAATGTTTGAAGGTGTTTTGCAAAATTGGGCTTCGGGAAGGATTTACAAGTCTCTGTCTTTCTTCTAGCCGCTACAACTGGTGTCACACATCTATAATGGGATGAATTAATTTTCTCTATAGTAGGTGGGTCCCTATGGAGACACTGCTATAGCGGGGTTAGTTAGAGTTTTGTGTAGAAAAGTCTCAAAAACCTCTTATTTTGTTCAACTTTGTTCTTGGAACTGTGAAGGGCAATTTATGGCAGCTTGATTTAGTTTTTTTCCACAAATCTCTTTGGTAAAGGCATGTGAATTACTTTCCTAACTTATATTTTGATTCTTAAGCCTTTGAATCTAGAGTACTACGCTTAGGGGAAGAGTTTTAACTTAAATTAATGGTGGAAAGGACCCTTATTGGGTAGGATGATCATGGGGATGTCTTGGGGGTTTAGGATTTGATTATAATTCTTGGTTAATTAGGCCACTGATCATTAATTATTGTATTTTATTATTGTTTCAGACCAAGAACAAGCTCGAATTCATAACAAAGTGAAAGCTTAAGTTCCTTAGGCCATCCAGGCTTGTTTCGAGGTAGGTGATGGTTGTTGTTTCCCATTTTATGCCATATATGATTGTTTAAGGCGTCATTCGTACTACATGTATGATGTATGATTAGCGAAATTGGAATGACATAATGTGAAATGAAAGATATAGTCAATTGCATGCAATGAATGCCTTAAATGCATGCCATGTTTGATTGTGATTCATTGTTGTTGTGATTATGCAGTGTGTTGATGATTGGGATAGGGTACCATGCCGGTACATAAATATTTGGAGTGGGTACCACGCTGGTACACTATAATCTAGAATGGGTACCACATGGGTACACTAACATCTATAATGGGTACCACGCTGGAACAATGGGAATGAGTACGACGCCGGTATACTAATTTGGGATCAGGTACCACTACGGTATACTAACAATTTGTATGTATGGTTTCCATGAGAGAATTATATTTTCTTGTTGTGTTGTGATGATTCATGTTGTTATGCATATCAATTCCAAGTAAAGACTGGAATCCAGGCTATGTTGTGCTTGTGTTGTAATTGTGGATTATGTGCTTACTGAGTTGTGGTTGCTTTTTCATATTTCGTATACTAGAACTAGCTGATGATCCTACTAGTACATTGTGGTTATGTACTGATACTACACTTGCTCTTTATTTGTTGAGTACAGGACATCTTCAAGCGGTTGCTTTGAAACCTTAGTTGCGAGACAAGCGACATTTGAATCCAAGGGTGAGCTAATTTCTTCTGGGCTGTCATGGACTCTTCCCTACCTTGTTGTCCATCTTTTTGGGCACAAATAGTTTAGACATTTAGATTATGTTTTCTTGTTGGGGTTGAATCCCCTAACTCTTGACTTGATAGATGTTTTGGTATCGTGACTTTCAGGTTCTAGGGATTTCATTCCACAATTGTGTTGTTGACTTGATGAGTTTACGGTTACTCGAGCTTTTAATTGTATAAAAAAAAATTCTTAGTGTTTTAATACCATGACTTTGCTTCAAATGGTTTACTAGATAAGTTTGGTTCTCCCATTGGTGGGTTGGTATGGCTACCACTCAGGGTGGGTCAGGCTAGTGAAAAAGTTGGTATCAGATCCCTAGGTTTGTTGATCATGTCGTACCAAAATAGGCCTATTAGAGTCTTGCAAAATGGTATAGAGACGTCTGTAATTTTTTTAGGAGGCTACAAAACATTAGAAAAATCCTCTCCTTTCTTTTCTTTCGTGCTATAACTTGATTCAAATTGGTATATATCTGGCGATCCAAATTTGTATGTAACCTTCTTCATTCTTCTGTCCGCAGATGGTATATACTAGATGCAATGGACTCGGAGTACTAGTTCTAGTAGCGGAACCAGTGGTTCAAGGCCAAGGAAGATGCAGAGGTAGAGGCAGAGGAAGATGTAGGGGCATGGGCAGAGGGAGGACCATACCCGCTAGGGGTGCAACTTTGGCAGTAGTTGGGTCGAGGCCAACAACCCCTTCCCCACCCCAGGATCACATTGAGGAGAATGTTGAACCAAAAATGTAAGCAAAGGTTGGGGATGCAGGTCCTCCCCTTATGACTTCTGAGGTGATTCAACAAGTGTTGGATTTTTTGAGTGGGTTGGAAGGTACTGGAGCCACTCATGTTATAGCAGTTACTCAGGTCCCACGTACTCAACCTGTTGTTGCTACGAATCCCAGAATAGATGAGACTTTAGGTATATTGTCCTTCTTTCATCATGAATGTTACTAAGCATGAACTTTTGACTAAGTTCCTAGAACTGAAGCCTCAAGTGTTCCATGGCACATCAAACGAGGATGCGTACGAGTTCATTTGGGTCTGTTATGAGAGGACACACAAATTAGGTATTGTTTATCAGCATGGGAAATAGTTTGTTACCTTCTAGTTGCAGAGTGATGCCAAGCAATGGTGGAGGGCTTATGTGGAGTGTCGTTTGTCGCTTTGGCCTCAATTGACTTGGACTCAATTTCATGCATTATTTCTAGGGATGTATATGCCTCGTAATCTGATAGATCTAAAGATGGATGAGTGTTTGGTCCTTGAGTAGGGTAATATGTCAGTTGTGGCCCTTGAGACCAAATTTCATGCTTTGTCCCGTTATGCTACTCACTTGGTAAGAACCGAGGAGTAGAGGATCCAACTCTATGTGAAGGGACTAAAAACTGACTTGTAGGTGTTATTGGTGCATATGTCTTTAACTCGAAGGAGCTTCAATGAGGTAAAAAATTATTTTAAGAAATTTGAAGGAGTTCGACAAGTTGGGAAGACAAAGGCATTAATTAAGAGGCCCAAGAATCTGGGTAACTACAACGGTTCTTATTCAAAGGGTTCTGGTCACCAGGTGTATTCAGCCCATTTGATTCAGGCAGTTTTTCCCACTTCTACATGTGGCTATTCTGGGGTTACACGACAGTCTCTAACTTAGGGTAGCCAAGGAACCTCCTATTACTTAGCTAGCAGACCTTCGCTTGACCGAGCATGCTTTAATTGTGGTAGGGTCGATCACTTTAGGAGGGAATGTACTTATACCCCAACAAGTAAACCAAGTAGAGGGTTTTCTTGAGATGATGATAGAGGTCAGTGTTACGCCTTTCCAAGAAGGCTAGAGGCCGAGGCATCGAACGCCATGATAACAAGTACTATTTTTGTTTGTGACCAAATGACTTCTGTTTTGTTTGATCCAGGTTCCACTTATTCATATGTATATGTTAGTTTTTATTTTGGACTTGACTTGTGATATGATTGATCCCTCTATTTATGTTGCTACCCCTATTGGAGAGTCTGTTGTAGTAACCCATGTGTACCATTCTTGTTTTGTGATGTTTATGGGTCTGCAAACTTGAGTTGATTTTGTCATTTGGATATGGTGGAATTTGATGTCATTTTGGGTATGACTTGGATGTATTTGTATCTTGTTGTTTTAAAAAGTAATTCTAAGACATCAACCCTAGAGATTTTGGGTAGAGATAAGCTCAAGTGGGAAGGTGTGTACAAGCGTAAGCTAGTAAAGATCATATCTTATATTCGCGCGAAAAGGCTATTGTGGACGATTTTCCAGCCTACTTAGGTCATCTCCGGGATGTTAGTGCAGAGTCCCCTTCTATTGAGTCAATTTCCATAGTTTTAGATTTTCCATAGGAGTTTCCTACAAATTTGTCGGGCATGCCTCTGGATAGGGATATTGATTTTTTCATAGATTTGGAGCTGACCACTCCTTCAATCTCTATCCCTCCCTACTCCATGGCTTCGACAGAGTTGAGAAAACTCAAGACTCACCTTCAAGAGATTTTAGATAAGGGATTTGTTAGTCCTAGTGAATTTTCTAGGGGAGCTCCGATGTTGTTCATAAGGAAAAAAGATTGTAGTATGAGGATGTGAATAGAATCCTGGCAATTAAATAAGGTCACTATTCGCAATAAATATCCCTTACCACGCATAGATGATATGTTGGATGAGTTGTAGGTGCTTTAATGTTCTCTAAGATTTATTTAAGGTTAGGATATCATCAAATAAAGATTAGACCAGAAGACATACCTAAGACAACTTTCAGGACTCGAAATGGGCATTATGAGTTCTTGGTGATGTTCTCTTGTCTAACTAATGCACCCGCAACCTTTATGAGCTTTATTAATTGGGTCTTAAAGCCTTACTTGGATTCTTTTGTGATTGTTTTTGAAGATGATATTTTGTTTCATTCCAAAGTAAGGAGGAATATGCAAAACACCTTTGTATTGTTACAGATATCCTGAGATAACAGTAACTATATGCCAAAATCTCAAAGTGTGAATTTTGGCTGACTTCGGTGGCCTTTGTGGGGCATGTGGTTTCTAAAGAAGGGTGATGGTAGATCCCAAAAAGATTGAGGCAGTTAAGAACCGGGTCCGATCTAGTTCTATGATAGAGGTTAGGATCTTTGTGGGTGTTGCTAGCTACTACTGCCGATTTGTTAAGAACTTAGCTTCTATTGCTACTTATATGGCTAAAATGACTTAGAAAGAGGATCATGTTTTGTAGTCCATCAGTGTCAGGAGATCTTGGAAAGGCTCAAGGCACTTTTGACTACGGCTCCCATCTTGACATTACCTGTGGAAAATAAGGATGTCATTGTTTATTATGATGCTTCACATTCGGGTTTGGGTGTTGTGTTGATACAAGACAGAACCTATGCTTTGAGGGAGTTGAAGATCCATGAGAGGAACTATCCAACCCATGATTTAGAGTTGTTAGCGGTAGTCTTTGCTCCTAAGTTCAGGCCATTGCAGTCTAAAACATATGTTCATTTAGAAGGATCTAAATCCGAGATATAGAAGGTGGATGTAATGTCTGAAGGACAATGATGTAACCATTCAGTACCACTCGGGCAAGGCCAATGTGGTGGAAGACGCGTTAAGCTGGAAGGAAATTAGCATGGGCAATCTGGCTTGCTTAGGGGTGTCCAAGCGACCCTTGGCCAGAGAGATTCCGACTTTAGAGTTTAAGTTCATGCAGTTAGATATTTCAGAGAAAGATGGGGTACTAGCCAGTATTGAGGTCAAACCCACTTTCATAGAGGAGATCAATACTAAGCAGTTTGAGGATGAAGACTTGAACAAGTTCAGGAACAATGGGGTGTTTGGGGAGATGGGACAAGAATGATAGGTTATGGAAATCAAATGGAAATCGACCAAAAGGACCTGACCGGGTGTCTTCTCGGTGAGCTACCGGCCAATATCTCACACGCTCAACATTGATAAATTCTTTAATCATTATGGAAAATAAGACACAATCCCATTTTACGGAAAAAAGGAGTAGAAGCTGTTGGAGATCATATTCGTCTTCACCTAAGAAACATCACTGATCTTGCAATATGCCAAGTGCATAGCAAGAGTACTATCAATATACATAACATATACCGGTAGGCATCGACTCAAATACACCACATAATAACATGTAATTAATTAGATGAAATATGTAATTTTAAACTATACAACCCCAAACCATCAATCACAACCCTTACAATACAACAATACTACCCTTGCACCCATACACTCCATCCCAAGTATCCCTACTTCGTTTCTGCTTCCAACTACCCCATTAAGAGACATTTCACCTTCCCAACCGATCGCCTAACCCTTCTATCATATAATGATTTCTCGGAACCCACCCACTCTTCCAACACCAGAGTCTTTCCTACTGAATCTATTCTTAATCTCAAATCCACCAACTAACTTTATTAACCGGTAAAACTCCTAATTATTTTCCTTGACTCAATCCACACATGATTCAATATTATCACAAGTAACTTGGACCACTCCAACGATCCCTAAAACACCATCTACCGTAATGAACGTACAATCCAGGTCTACACACGACGTTAATAAAAACCCATTCAAAAAAGTTAAAAAGTATACATAGAAATTGAACTATGAAAGAAAAAAGAAAAAATAAAAAAAGAAAAAAGAAGAAGAATACATATGTTAGACAAAAAGAAGGAAAAATCAAGTAATAATGTTCTTGGCTTGCCTTAATTTTAAGATCGAATGAGCCTCTAGATAATTAGTTTTAGTATGGGAATAACAAGCAATTAATCAGGTAGATAGATATCTTGGAAATATTTGAGCTTTGACATAATTGGATTGCTTCCATTAATTGGGTTAGGTCGTTAGGACTATGCTAGGTTGTTCATATATGGTAGGCAAATTTTAGACCTGTAACACCTCCGAAATTCAAAATTTAGTTTGAGAAGGAAAGGTTGCTTTTTTGGCACATATGCAGTGGTCTACGAGTCCTACCTATAGACCATAGGAAGTTTTACAGGTCATAGGAATGCAGACGTAGGATTGGATTGATATTTGAGAAATGTCAAGTCTCTGATGTTTGGCCTACGATATAGCCAGGAAAATCATAAGGTGGTCTACAACCGCAAGAGGGATCCGTAGATGTGATCCAAACTTAGAGAAATTTTGGACTTTAATTTGGACTCTGCGGAAGGGGTCTATGGACCATAGAGTGAATAATGACCCGTAGGGAGGTCTCGTGGAAAATTGGCTGGATTTTTGGGTTCCAGTAGTTGGGTCTATAATTGACTAGTATGGTTTGAAGGTCCTTCGTCAATTTTTAGTTAAGGGGTCTTTTGGTCTTTCCTACCCAATTAACCCCTAAACTATATCGTTTTGACCCTATAACTACCCCTATAACCGTTTCTACCCTTCAAATTATTACCCATTCCTCTCATTCACTCAATTCTCCCAAAATCCCCAAGTCTTCTTCTCCAATTTTCTCTCAAGAGCTCTCAAAACCAAGGTTGGGATTTCATAAAGCTTCAAGGTTCTTTCCTCCATTGCTAGCGCTTTGATTACCTAAGCTATGTGGGAGTTCACCAATGGACTCCTTTCACCCATTGGGTCCCAAAAGAATCTCAATCTCCTGAATTGGTTTCACCCAATTTTATTTAGGTTTCATGCAAATCTTCACCGGTCCTCTATATTTTGATTCAATTATTTATATTCAATATTATTATGTATGATTTGATTCAATTATATGATTTTCAATTGATCTCATATGGACCCATGTCTATGCCTATTATTTGAGCTTGAATTATAAACAATGCTTATGAATGTATGAATTGTGATCATGAATTTGATAAAGAATTTATACATATTTTATGAAAAGAATGATGTATGACTTAAAGGATGCTTTGAAGATAAAGTATCAATAATTTGTGAAAGGTTTTTTCACACTTGAATAAATTTATCCTTTGGATGCTTAGGAAGGTAAGTGTCCTAATATGAATTCATGGTTTGGAAGGAGCTGCTCTAAATATGAATTTATGATTGGATTGGTAGTCTTTAATTATTGTCTTTCCATGTATTTTGTGATTATGATTATGTCTTTTTCGTTGGGATTTACTTAGCACCGAGAGGACTTTGGAATGGAGGCCTTACCGATAGATTAGGTTCGGTCTATGGTAGCAGTCCCCTTGTCCCAAACTACATGCCTCCGTAGGATTGTCTCAAATGATCTAGCTAGTGGGTTCACTTTAGTATAAATGAATGATACAAAGTTCTACCTTTGCAAGTAGACTCTCTCTTTTCTGTATGAGGGTTACACCAAATTCCATGTTATAGCTCACATGGTCTTATTGTTGGTTAATAGTAAATATCCCACAAATGAACTATGTTTTTCTCAAGAGTCCTCTTAAAGATTTTCCATGGTTTTCTATATGCATTGGCCGTGTTCATGATTTATGATTTCTCTTTAAAGGCTTTTACAATGTTTATTTGTCATGCATATCATGTTTTAAGTTCTTTATATTACCATGCCTACAATTTAATGCATTTCCCCATACTTAATACATTCATCGCACTAATGCATATTTGTGCATATATTGTCTTATAATATAGGTTCCGATGTTCCTCCACACGCACGTGGCTAGTGGATTGATTCTCTGTTGATTGGATTGGTGAGTCCTCATGTTCCGAGGGACATACCACTTATGTTGCTTTATTTTCTTATCTTTTCAGTTTCAGACTTACTTCATGAGATAGGGGTTTATCCTAGTCAAGTATTATGATAGTAGAGGCTTATGTTAGACATAGATCTTTCAACTTATGAGTTGTACTCTTTTTTTTTGGTCTTGAAGATCTTGGTTGAGACTGTTATCTTGTTATTCTTTAAGGTCCTAGTATTTCTCATGTCAAGTGGCTTCTTTAGCGTTATTTGGGAACCTATTCACCATGTCACGTCTAGGATATATTTTGGGTTGTGAAAAACTTAGTATTCAGAGCATCAGGTTTTAGAAAGGTCCTAAGATATCTGACAAGCCGCATCGAGTAGACTATTGTTCATGAATATGAAACGCACCACAATTATGAATAAGAGGCTAAAAGACATTTAGGAAACTTCACTTCTTTCACTAATCTAAAGTCGTGCGATAGAATTGAAATCTATAAAGGTCTTTTTCCTAACTATTGTCTGATGCTTTTTAGGATATGCCTCCTTAAAGAGATTACATGAGAAGAAATGCGGGTTATAACATGGAGCTCGAGGTTTCTCAAGTGTCGGCCGATCCTTTGGCTGAGCAAGTATCACATGCTGAGTTGTGAGCCACTTTCCAAGCGTTGGCTCAAGATATAACGGCCCAAGCTAATAGGGAGGTCATTGCTCCCGTGAACCCAATTGTAGGTATGGCGGTGATAAGAGTAAGAGACTTCACTAGGATTAATACTCTAGAGTTCCATGGTTCTAAAGTTGGGGAAGATCCCCAAGAGTTCATTGTCGAGATTCATAAGATCGTGGAGATTATGGGAGTTACACCGGTGGAAAAGGTGGACTTGGATGCTTATCAACTTAACAGTATTTTTCAAGTGTGGTTTAATCAATAGAAGGAAGAAAGGGAAATTGATGCGGGTCCTCTTGATTGGAAGAAATTCAAAGGGGCTTTTCTTGATCGTTTCTTTCCCCTTAAGATGAGGGAAGCATAGGTGCTTGAGTTCATCAATCTTCGACCAAGGGAACATGAGTGTGAAAGAGTATGCATTGAAGTTCACCCAATTGTTTAAGTATGCTCCTACTATGGTTGCCGACTCTAAAGAAAGGATGGGCAAGTTATCATGTATTTCCAAGATGGTGGTCAAAGAATGTCGAACCTCCATGTTGATCAAGGAGATGGACATCTCTTGTTTGATTATACATGCCCAACAAATTGAAGAGGAAACCCTAGAATAGAAGTCAAGGGAGTAAAAAAGGGTAAGGATTGGTGATAGTGACTTTTCTCATTCTAGGTTCGGTGGACAAGGTCATCCCCAATTTTGGAAAAAGTTCTCCAATCAAGGTTCTTCTAATTTCCCAGCTCCAAACTTCAACAAAGATAGGGTGTCTAACCCTAAGCCTCAAAGAGGTGGTGGTAATGGATCTTCTATTCCCGTTTGCCAAAAGTGTAGCAAGAGTCACTCTAGAAAATGCTTAGCCAGTATGGATATTTGTTATGGTTGTTAGAAGAGTGGTCACAAGGTGAAGGATTTTCGGGTGCAAGCTAGTAAGAGTAAGGATGGTAGGCAAGCTTAGACTAGTGGTTCTGGTTTGGGGGCTCTTCATCAGAACACATTCTGGTTTGGGGGCTCCTCACTAGAACATGTTCTGTACTCTTCAGACTCGACATGATCATGAGGATTCTCCAGATATTATGATGGTATATTAAAAGTCTTTCATCTTTATGTATATGCTTTGCTTGATCTGGGTGCTACATTGTCTTTTGTCACTCCTTGTGTGGCTATGAGACTTAATGTTTGTCTAGATATTCTTTTAAAACCTTTTTCAGTCTTTATTCCTGTTGATGATTCTATTGTTACTAAACGAGTCTATAGAAATTGTCTCGTTTCATTCTTTCATAGAGTCACTCATTTTAATTCAGTAGAGCTTGATTTGTTAGACTTTGACATTATTCTTAATATAGATTTGTTTTACTTTTGTTATGCTTCCATTGATTGTAGAATTCGAGTGGTCAAATTTTATTTTCCAAATGAATGTGTCTTAGAATTGAAAGGGGAAATTCAACGCCTAAGGGTCAGTTTATATCTGTCCTAAAGCCTGGGAAAATGATTTCTAAGAGTCACATCTATCATCTTGTTCAGGTTAAGGATACAGATTCTGAAACCCTTACACTTGAGTTAGTTTCAGTTGTAAATGAGTTTTCGGAAGTATTTCCCGGTGATTTTCCTAATATTCCTCTCGAAAAGGAAATAGATTTTGGTATTTACCCTCTCTTAGATACACAACCTATCTTTATTCCTTTTTACCATATGGATCTAAAAGAACTTAAGAAATAAATGATCAATTAAAGGATCTATTGGATAAGGGTGTCATTAGACCGAGTATCTCTCCATAAGGTGCTCCGTTGTTGTTTATTTGAAAGAAAGATGGTTCACTCCACATGTGTATTAATTATTGGCAATTGAACAAGGTCACTATAAAGAATAAATATCTTATTCCATGCAAGAAGAGATGCATTAGCTTTAAAGAAGCAAAGTATGGCACTTAGTTCCCTGAACAGCTGACAGATCCATCATAGGGACTAGGTGGGTGTACAGAAACAAACTCGATGAGCATGGTGTTATTACAAGTAACAAATTTTGACTGTTGGTTCAAGGGTATAATCAGGAAGAATGCATTGATTATGATGAAACCTTTGGCCCTATGGAAAGGATAGACTGAGGGATAATGTTGACAAAGAAAATATTGACTGAGGGATAATGTTGACAAAGAAATTATCAGCATGTAGTTCTGCAAGACAAAAAATCAGATTGCTGACATTTTTGCAAAAGCTCTGTATATGGTCCTGTTTGAGAAAAACAGATTGAAGTTGGGGATGATAAAACTTGACTGGGCGGATCCTTTCTGAAGCAATCGAACCCTTCATGACTATGCAAAGGGATCAGGTATTATTATTTTCAATTATGCTTGTTTTGGTAAATTCAGTTTTATACTTTGTAGGTATACACACATAGTGGAAGTGCAAAAAGAAAAGGTAAGTCAGGACAGATTTGGGGAATTACATTCAAACTATAGAGAGGGACCCGATCCTTACTCAAGGTTAGCATTCTCAACATTGCATTTTAAATTTTGCATGTGAACCAGTGATATTACCATGTGTCAGTCATCCAGAATTCTAAAGGACGTCTCCTTTCCAGTAACCTGATGCACCCTGTCACTTCTATTTATTCCCCTTTTTCTTCATTCTTTTTAGAAAAATTCAAATTTCCTTCCAAAGTCAAAAATTCCAAAAACCTTAATTTGTTTTCCAGTCAAACTTCACTCAAAAATGTCTAAGCCTCTTGTTCTAATTGATGAGATGAAGGATATCATTAATGAAATTAACCCATCCATGTTAGTCTCTCCTCTAAACCCAATTATGACTATCTCTCTAGTTGAAGGAAACAAACCCTCTATCCCTACTTCAACCATTCCTCAAGTTGAAGAACTCCAAACCCCTACCATTGAGGTTCTAGTTTCACCCATCAATGAACCCTCTTCAAAAATAGCCTCCCCTATCCTTTACCATACCCTAGATCTAAATGAGTCCCAGAACTCATCCCCGAATAGATCTATTCAATCTGAGGTTCAGCTTGAAAAAAAGGGTTTTGGTACTGGTGAGTCTTAACCTGGTCTAGTGCTCACAACCTTTCTGAAATAAAATTTTGACGGAGATCTGCCTAAAGGCCAAGGAGAAAAGTCAAATATTCTGGCTGCAGGTGATGAATGGGTGGTTCAAACTTTGACAGAGATAGGAAAAGATAATCAACAAACTTTCTTGGAAGAGTAACCCAATCGGTTGAGCCAACTGAGTCTCTTCTTGAAGTTTCCCCACCAAGATTTGATCAGACTCCTGTTGTCGGTCTGCTACTATTGAGAATGAGGATGAGGAGGAAGATGATGAATATGACTAATAATTGATAAGGAGGGTCCAAAAAGAACAAATACGTACTTCTGAAGTTTCTGTATCAACATGGACTGATTCTCGTGTTGTTCTCAAAGAAAAGGATGAAGATTAAGATGCAGATAACATGCCTCTGAAATGGACAGTTCAAAATATGAATCAAAGTTCCAAAGGGAAGGAGAAGGTTACTGATAAAGGGGAAAAGGGAAAATCCAAGACCTTATCCTACACGGATAAATTCTCATTAGTTGATAGAAGATGGAATACAATCAAGCAAAACTAGAACTAAGGAGAATATGAGAAGAAGAAGACACTCTGCTGTGGATGAGGACTTGGTTCTTGTTCTGGATATTTTGATGATTTTAAAGAAAATGAAGATAGTGCGACAGTGTCTACAAATATGGTTGTTGCAGTTGAGAAAAGGAGGGAGGAGACACTAAGTAAAAAGACTACCAAGAAACCATGGACAGGGAAATCATCTCCTGTTAAAAAGTTACCTGGTACTAAAAGGCAGAAAGAAACAACAAAAAGAGAAAGAGAAGAATCCTCTGTTGAGACAGTTAATCCATCAGATCTTGAATTTAACAAAGGACTTGGTTCAGTAGGAAAGAAGAGGAAGGTTAATAAGTTGTTGTCACAAGAAGAGAGGGTTAAGATCCTAAAATCTCAGAAAGTGTTAAGTGGAAGAGTTTTTGATATGGAAATAAAGACCATACCAGGGATGGGAAGCCTGGTTGATGCAGTGGAAATCCAAAGTTAAACTCACTTCCTGCATGAATAAAAAATGAGAGAATATAGCTACAGGATGAAACTAAATAAGGATGGGAGTTGTAATGCTCAGACTGGGATATACAATTTCATGTTAGTGAGAAATTTTTGGGAGAAATTCTGGGAGTGCCTCTATAGGGGATCAACACAGTTGGTGGATAGTCTCCTTCAAAAGACTTTGTGGTTAAGATCAGCAAACATCCAAGTCAACATTGTGCTGGTATTCCTAAGAAATACCTCAAGGGTGAGTATCAACTCTTCTTCAAATTATTAAATAAAGTGTTGTTGCCCAGATTAGAAAAGAGAATAGTTGCTTGTGCTACAACCTTGTTCCTCATTGAGGCCCTACACACTTGGAATTGATCAACTTACTTGCAATCATGCTTGAACATATGCCCAAGACGATGTCTATGAAAGATGGAAAGTATGGCTTGGGGTATGGATACTTGCTGACTTGGGTGTTTAAGAATTTTGGAATCCCCCTTGGTCGTGGAGTCAGAGGGACAATAAAGAAAACCATCTCTATGAACACTCTTATTGAGTGTGAATGTGTAGAAGAAAAGGCTGGGAATAAGAGAAAGGTGTCTAAACTACTGGATGAACAGTCACAACTCAAGCATGAATTTGAAACTATGGCAGTCGACTTGGCCAAGAAGGATGCAGAGATTGCACATTTGAAGGTTAAGCTACAATTCGAAGGATCTGAGGGACATGGTGGAGCTGAATTCGTAAACCTGAAAGCTGGGAACAAAGACCTTGTAGACAAGACCACTAAACTTAAGGCAAACCTCTTCAAACTTCATGAAGAGGAAGATTCTCGCCTATCCCTTGTTCTTAAATCCATTACCTCCAAGCCTCCCTCACCCTAATCTCTCTTCTTAGTTTCCAAGCTTGTTTCTTGTAACACCACGAAATTTTGAAAAAAAGGGAGAAAACAAATTTTCTGGGTTACAGGCTGTGTCTACAGTTCCCATCTACGGACCGTAGAAGCTTTTACGGGCCATAGGTTGAAACCCTAGGAAGTGGGAAAATAATTTTCTAAAATCAAGTCAGTACCCCTTTTGTATGGTTCACCAAGACGAACTGTCATCCCATGTACGAGTCGTAGATAGGTCTCGTAGGTGACTCTCAGACTTAGTGTTATTTTAAAGGAGGTAAAGTTAGTTCTACGGTTGGTGTAACGGTCCGTAGGAAGACCTACAAGCCGTAGACAGGATCCGTCAAAAATGGTCCCCAAAACAACGTTATTAACTTTTCTACAGTTGACCAATACGGTCAGTAGTAGGTCCAAACTGTAGGAATGGTTCGATAGTTATTTTCAAGGGCTTTTGGGTCTTTTTCCTAAGCATTTTAAATCAAAACCATGTCATTTTATCGTCTACCCTAAGCCCTATATAAGGTTTTTATGACCTAAAACTACCTATTTCAACCCAATTCTCCTATTTCCCCAAAACATAGACAAATTCATCTTCCCCAAATTCTCTCAACGCCAAGGAAGAAGAAGAAGAGCTAGGGTTCCATTCAAGTCTTCAATTCTCCATCATCTTGAGCTTAAAGGATCAAGTTATGTGAGTATTCACCCATGGAGTCTTTTCCTCCATGGGGTCCCCAAGGTTTCTAAGTTCTCCCTTCTATTTCACATTGATTCAAGTTAGGGTTTCAATTTAATCTTATGGGTTAAATTCAATGATGATTTATTGTTATTGATTTAGTCTTCTAATGCATGATTCCATGTTAATACATGTTATTTAGTTGAAATTGCATTGATCGATGCCTAAATTATATTTTTCAACCATGAACCTATGAAATATGAATTTATGAAGATTTGCATGCCTTCATGAAGTTATTGTATTTAAATTGATGATGCTTTGAAAGGAAAGTATTGATGTTATTGTGAAAAGATTTTTCACTTACTATGATGATCGTGATTGTGAAAGGTATTTTTCACAAATGAATTCACATTGGTGAAAGGTTTTCTCATCCATGTTGAATTACGTTTAAGGAGCTATTCTATGGTTTGATCTCAAAAGTGTTGATTGTTATTGATCATTACCTTTCCTATGTTAAAATGATATTTGACTTTTATCTATTCCGTTGGGATTTAGACTTAGCATCGAGAGAGCGTTGAGTTGGAGGCTCAAATAGGGTAGTCTCTAGTCCTAAACTATTGGCCCCCATAAGATTGTCTTAAATGACCTAGCTAGTGGATCTACTTTAGCGAGTGATGATATGTACAAATATCACCTTGGCAAGTAGTTACCCCTTCTCTCGGTATGAGGGATATACCAGATTTCATGATATAATTGTCATGGTCTTATCATCGGTTGAAGCTAAGATCCCACAAAATGATTATGTGTTCTTCAAAGCTTTTCTTATGTCCTTTATGTTAATGTACTTGACCATGTTTCCATGATTTTCATGTCATCTCTTCTTTAAAGCTTTTGAATGTTTTAATATGATCATGCCTACTTATTTTAAGTCATTTATTCTATCATGCCTATGTTTATGCATATTGCCTCATACTTAGTACATTCCATATACTAATGCAAGATTTTTCCTACATTGTTTCACTAATGTAGGGTCTGACACTCCTACCTCCCATACTCGTGGTTAGTTGTGTCTTCACAGGCTTTGAAGATTGGTGATTCCTCATGATCCGAGGACCAGGACTCTTCTATTATTTTTCTATACTTCATTTCAGACTTTGTATGTTATGTATGGGTTATGTCCCAATCACTTTCCTTATGATGTATTAGATGACTTTGAGACTTATGTTAGACTTACGCCTTTGTTCAAACTATATTGATTTTTTTTCTTTTGAACTCTTTATTCTAGTATCTTGTATGATGTATGCTAAGTGGCTTGTGTAGGGCCTCTCGGGGTTCTATACGCCATATTATGCCTAGGGTCTACTTTGGGTCATGAAAACTTGGTATTCAGAGTATAAGGTTTAGAGAGGTCCTAGGATGTCTCATAAGCCACGTCGAGTACAATTTTGTTTATGAGTGTGAAGCGTGCAAAATTTATGAATAAGAGGCTATAATATGTTTAGGAAATTCCATTTCTTTCATCATTTTAAAGTCGTGTGATAGAATGTATTTCTATATGTTTCTCTCTTAATCCCTATCCGATCCTTTTCAGGATATGGCCCCTCGAAGAGCTTATGTTAGGAGGAATGCAAATGAGAATGTGGAACGAGAAGTTCCTCAAGAAGCTCCACCAGTTCTGACCGACCCTTTGGCCGAGCAAGTCACTAATGCAGAGTTTTGAGCTGTTTTTCAAGTGTTGGACTAAGCCAATAGGGAGGTTGTGATCCCTATGAACCCAAATGGGGGTATGGCGACATCTAGAGTGAGGGACTTCACTAGAATGAATCCCCCAAACTTTCATGGTTCCAAGGTTGAGGAAGATCCTCAAGAGTTTATTGATGAGGAATACAAGGTGTTATGATCATGGTAGTGACACCGGTGGAAAAGGAGAAATCGGCCGCTTACCAACTTAAGGGTGTTTCTCAAGTTTGGTTCAACTAATGGAAGGAAAAGAGGGCAGTTGATGCGGGTCCTCTTGATTGGGAAAATTTTAAGGTTGCTTCCCTTGATAGGTTTTTTCCCTTGAGACGAGGAAGTCAAAGGTACTTGAATTTATTAACATTTTTCAGGGAAATATGAGTGTGAAAGATTATGCTTTGAAGTTCACACAATTGTCTAGATATGCTCCTACTATGGTTACCGATCCTAGGACAAGGATGAGCAAGTTTGTTTTGGGAGTGTCTGAGATGGTAGTTAAAGAATGTCGTACCACCATGCTAATTAATTAAATATAAATTTCTCGTCTAATGATTCATGCTCAACAAATCAAAGAGGAGAAATTTAAGGAAAGGTCTAGGGAGGCAAAGAGGGCAAAGACTGGTGATGGTGACTTTTCACATTCAAGGTCCGATTGATATGGTCGTTCTAGGTTATGACAAAGGTTTTTTGGTCAAGGCTCCTCCAATTCTCCAGCTCCTAAGTTCAACAAGCACATGGTGTCTAACCCTAAGCTTTAAGGATGAAATGATGGTCAAAATGGATCTTCGGTTCCCACATGCTAAAAGTGTGGAAAGAGTCATCCGGGAAAAAGCTTGATGGGTACATATAATTGTTTTGGTTTTGATAAGAGTGGTCACCGCTTGAGGGATTTCCCATCTAGAAACGACAAGGGAAGGGATGGTAGGAAAGCTTTGCCTAGTGGTTTAGGTTCAAGTATTCCAATGCAAAACCTATTCTATGCACTTGAAACTCGTCATGAGCAAGAGGGTTCTGCTGATATGGTTACCGGTATGTTGAACGTCTTTCATCTTAATGTCTATGTTTTTCTTGATCCTAGTGCTACTTTGTCTTTTGTGACGCCATATATGGCTATGATGTTTCATGTTCTTCTGGATGTGTTGATAGACCCTTTTTCCCTCTCTACACCTATTGGTGAATCTATTCTGGCTGAGAGAGTCTATAGAAACCGTCCCATCTCCTTATCCTATAGAGTCACTCATGTTGATCTTGTAGAGCTTGATATGCTAGATTTTAATGTTATTCTTGGTATGGATTTGCTACATTCTTGTTATGCCTCGATTGATTGTAGAACCCGAGTGGTCTAGTTTCAATTTCCAAATGAGCCCGTCCTAGAGTGGAAAAGGAAAATTCTATGCCAAAGTGTCAGTTTGTTTCTTTTCTTAAAGCTAGAAAAATGATTTCTAAAGGTTGCATATATCATCTTGTTTGGGTTAGGGATATGAACTCCGAAATCCCTATCTTTGAGTCAGTCCCCATTGTAAATGAGTTTTCAAAAGTGTTTTCCAATAATCTGCCCAGTGTTCCTACCGAAAGGGAAATAGACTTCGGTATTGACCTTCTCCATGATACGCAACCTATCTCTATTTCTCCTTACCATATGGCTCTGGCAGAACTATAGCAATTTAAAGAGAAATTGAAGGATTTGTTGGATAAGGGTTTCATCCGACCGAGTATCTCTCTGTGGGGTGCTCCAGTTTTATTTGTTTGTAAGAAAGATGGTTCACTTCGCATGTGTATTGACTACCGACAATTGAACAAGGTTACCATTAAGAATAAGTATCCTCTTCCAAGGATAGTGATTTTGTTTGATCAACTACAAGGAGTGAGCTAATTATCTAAGATCGACCTTCGATCGGGTTATCACCACTTGCGGGTGAAGGAAGATGACATTTCGAAGATGACTTATTGGACTCGGTATGGTAATTATGAGTTTTTGGTGATGTTTGGTTTGACTAATGCTCCAGCCATATTTATGGATTTGATGAATAATGTGTTTAGACAATACCTTGTAACTTTTGTGATTCTGTTTATCGATGACATCTTGATTTATTCAAGGAGTGAGGATGAGCACACAGATCACTTGAGGTTTGTGTTGCAAGTCCTCAAGGACCAAAAACTATTTGAAAAGTTTAGTAAATGTAAGTTTGGTTAATATCAGTGGCTTTTCTTGGTCACATTATTTCTGGTAAGGGTATTGAGGTAGATCCTGAGAAAATGGATGCGATTAAGAGTTGGCCTAGACCTCTATCCCCTTCGGATATTCGAAGTTTCTTGGGCTTGGATGGTTATTATAAAATATTTGTTAAAGGGTTTTCTTCGATTGCCTCTCCATTGACGATATTTATCCAAAATAAAGTTAAGTTATTATGGTCGAAGGCGATGAAAAGAGTTTCCAAGAATTGAAAGATAGACTTACCTCGACTTCAGTATTGACTCTATTGGAAGGGTCCGAGGGTTTTGTTTTTTATTGTGATGCTTCAAGGATTGGACTAGGGTGTGTCCTTATGCAAAATTGGAAGATTATTGCATATGCTTCAAAACAACTTAAATTTCATGAAAATAACTATCCGACCGATGATTTGGAACTAGCGGCGATTGTGTTTGCTGATGAATCTGAGATTTCGACTCATTTAGGGCTTTGTTTTGATAGTATTAGTGTCCTCAAATGCCTAATTTATGCTCTAAACTGATGTTAAAGTGTTGAATTGCAGCTATGAAGGCTAAGGAGCAAGGCAAGGATACTACCCGGCAAAAAGGAACAAACAAGCTGAAGAAGTGAAGAAAAACGATCCTGGCGATCGCCAAGGCCACTTGGCGAATCGCCGAGTGGCTCTTTATCTCGCCTAAATTTCCAGCGTGCCAGCCCTGGGGAAGAACCGACTTGGCGACAGAAATGGGCAGTCGGCGGATCACCGAACGAGTCCGCGATAACAACTTTGATCATCTAAGTTTACAGAACTCTGAGGATTGATGGCCAATGCAAATTGGCGATGGATGGGAGCGAAGGGCGGATCACCGACCTAGTTGGTGAGGTGCGACTTACTTTGCCTAATGGCCCTGAAGGCCAAAATTCTGGGCACCATAAATTGAAATTTAAAATGAAGAGTGAGGAGTTCTGATTCCACAATTCTTAGAATTTGATTTTTCTCTGAGTTTTGAGTTCCCATTGTAGACTTTGAAGCTTAAATTTGAGGATTTGTAAGTGGGTTTTTGAATTAACTCAATTGGGAGCATTGTAAAGACTTGGAGGCTTTTACCCAGCTCATGACTAATCTAGTTGGTAATTGTTTTTATCTTTTTATGATGTGTAGCTAAAACCCTAATTCTTGGGGTGTGATCATGTGATTATTGGCTTAATTAGCTTATGGGTACTGTTATTTACTGATTTAAATGCTTAAATGAAGTGGGTTTAATCATTAGTTGTGTATGAATTTATGAATTGTAGTTGCAAATGCAATTCTAATATAGAGTTCTGGGCTTGCTTGAGAGAGAAGTTTTGGAACCAAAACTTTCGATTAATGATTGTAGTTATTGGGTTGATATGGGTTTAGCTCGAAAGAGTAAATACTAAACTTGATTCTACCTATCTAGCTCGAGAGAGTAGATAAATTAAGGTTTTGGGCTGTTTATATTGCTAAGTTTGTTGATGTTTTACAGAACTCACTTTAGTCGTAGTAGTTGTTCGAGAGAAAGCTATTACCTCTATAGTCTAGCCTACCCACTGAGATTTAGCAATTCGTTAGTAATTTAAATTATCCATATAGAGAAATTAATGTATAATCGATCACATCCCGAGAATTCCTCTCTATATTGTTGTTTCCTCTATTTTTGTATTTGTTTTAGTTGTTTAATTGATAAACCAAACCCTCATCTGTCATTTATTGTCACCCCTTTCGATTTGTTTAAATGCATTCGATAATTTCTATTCCTACCACTGATTAGATCACATTTGTAACTTCGTAACTGAATTCGAACTTGAACCGCTCCTTGTGGATTCGACCCCAACTCTTTGTTGGATTTTATACTAGATTACGATCTCCTACACCTATTATTGGATGAGGTGTAGTTTATCGTTTATAAAAAATGGCGCCGGGGAACGAACCCGGGTCACCCGCGTAACAGGCGGGAATACTTACCACTATACTACAACGACCACAAGTGTTTGCAATATGTATTCAAGCAAAAGGATCTAAATCTTCGCAAAAGGAGGTGGCTTGAGTTACTCAAGGATTCTGACATGAGTATTTTCTATCACCCTGGTAAGGCGAATATAGTGGAAGATGCTCTTAGTCTATTATCAGTGTGTAGTGTTGCTTATGTTGACCAAGATAAAAATCAGTAAGTTCGTGATGTTTATATATTTGCCCTATTGGGTGATCGGTTGGTCGATTCTAATGAAGGTGGTATTATGGTTCACAACAGTTCAAAATCATCATTTGTGTCGGATATGAAAGCCAAGCAAGGCCTGAACTTGATTTTGGTTGAGATAAAGGAACTGGTGCTAAAAAAGTCTATTGAGGCTTTCTCCCATGGGGGATATGGTGCGCTTCGATATCAATGTCGCTAGTGTCTACCCAATGTTGATTACTTGAGAGAACAAATCTTATTAGAAGTCCATAGTTCTCGATATTCCATTCAACTTGGAGCCACCAAGATGTACCGTGACTTATGGGAGGTCTATTGGTGGAATGAGATGAAGAAGGATATTATGTAATTTGTGTCTAAGTGTCCGAATTGTCAACAAGTGAAAGTACCAAATGACAAAGTCAGCTCATTTCATTCTTGTCAAGGTTTCTTATTCGGCGGAAGACTGTGCTATGTTGTACTTGAGGGAAATGGTTAGGTTGCATGGAGCGCCCTTAAGTATTATCTCTAATTATGGTACCCAATTCACTTCTCAATTTTGGAAATCTTTCCAAAAGGGCTTTGGTACTCGTGTTAAGCTTAGTATGACCTTTCATCCTCAAATCGATGGGCAAGCGGAGCGTACTATCCAAACTTTGAAAGATATGTTGAGAGCTTGTGTGATTGATTTCAAGGGAAATTGGGATGATCATTTAACTTTGATTGAGTTTGCTTACAATAATAGCAATCATTTAAGCATTGGTATGGATCCATTTGAGGCTCTTTATTGTAGGAGGTGTAGACCTCCTATAGGTTGGTTTGAAGTTGGTGAGATTGCTTTTATAGGTCCCGAATTAGTACATGAGGCCATGGAGAAAGTTCGACTTATTAGAGAAAGGTTGAAAATGGCTCAAAGTCGACAAAACTCCTATGCCGATGCTAGAAGGAGAGACCTTGAGTTTGAGGTAAATGATTGAGTCTACTTGCATATTTCACCCATGAAGGGTGTAATGAGGTTTGGAAATAAAGGGAAGCTTAGTCCCCGTTATGTAAGCCTATATCAGATTTTGAGGCGTATTGGTAAAGTTGCTTATGAACTTACTTTGCCTAATGACTTAGCATCGGTACATCCGATTTTCCATAACTCGTTGTTGTTGAAACATGTTGGTGATTGATCCAAGATCCATTGTGCCTTTGGAGGTCTTGGTATAAATGAAGGAGAGCCTTTCTTATGAAGAGGTTCTGGTTGGGATTTTAGACCAACAAGTTAAGAAGTTTAGAAATAAGGAAGTTGCATCCGTGAAAGTCTTATGGAGGAATCAAAGAGTTGAGGCTGCTACTTGGGAGGCCGAGGCCGATATGATGTCCCGTTATCCCCATCTCTTTCCCTCTGATCATATCTAGCTTGAGGTATTTAGTTCATCATGGTCTATCCTCATGTCTTAATCATTCTCATGCATGCATGCTTATGAAAACTTGCTTTTGAGATCTTTATTTAGCTTTGATTGATTGGTTCTTGATTATGTGCATTTGAGTAGGATTTGCATGTACACCTTATGAAATGATGTTTTCAGTATGTTTAATCTTGGAGTTGATGTTCCTCCTTGATTATGTGGTGTTGATAAAATTACATTCTTGTTGGGATGTTCTTCCCCTACCCTCCTTATGTTGCCTTGAGTCTCATTCAAAAATGAATATTCCCAAGAAGGAGATATTGTAACACCTCAGAATTTAGAAAAAAAAGAGAAACAAATTTTCTGGGTTGCAGGTTGTGTCTACGATTCCCATTTACGGACAATAGAAGCTTCTATGGGCCGCAGGTGGCAACTGTAGGAAGTAGGAAAATAATTTTCTAAAATCAAGTCCCAGTACCTCTTTTGTAAAGTTCACCAGGACGGTCTGTCATCCCATGTACGAGTCATAGATAGGTCTCGTAGGTGACTCCCAGACTTAGTGTTATTTTAACGAGGGTAAAGTTGATTCTACGGTCCGTAGGAAGACCTACGAGCCATGGACATGATCCATCAAAAATGGTCCCCAAAACAAGGTTCTAAACTTTTCTACGGTTGACCAGTATGGTCTGTAGTCCAAACCTTCGGAATGGTTTGACAGTTATTTTCAAGGGCTTTTGGGTCTTTTCCCTAAATGTTTTAAATCAAAACCATGTCATCTTGTCTTCTACCCTAAGCCATATATAAGGGTTTTAGGATCTAAAACTACCAATTTCAACCCCATTATCTTATTTCCCCAAAACATAGCCAAATTCATCTTCTCCAAATTCTCTCAAGGCTAAGGAAGAAGAACAAGATCTAGGGTTCCATTCAAGTCTTTAATTATCTATCATTTTTGGATTAAAGGATCAAGATATGTGTGTATTCACCCATGGAGTCCTTTCCTCCATGCGGTCCTGAAGGTTTCCAAGTTCTCCCTTCAATTTAACATTTATTCAAGTTAGGGTTTCAATTCACTCTCATGGGTTTCATTCAATTATGATTTATTATTGTTGATTTAGTCCTCTATTGCATGATTCCATGTTAATACATGATATTTAGTTGAAATTGCATTTACCCATACCTAAGTTATGCTTTTCAACCATGAAACTATGATAAACTCATAAACCTATGAATTATGAATTTATGAAGATATGCATGTTTTCAGGAAGTTATTGCATATGAATTGATGATGCTTTGAAAGGAATGTATTGATGTTATTGTGAAAGGATTTCTCACTTACTATGATGATCATGATTGTGAAAGGTATTTCTTACAACGAATTCACATTGATGAAAGGTTTTCTCATCCATGTTGAATTACGTTTAAGGAGCTATTCTATGTTTTAATCTCAAAAGTGTAGATTGGTATTAATCATTTCCTTTCCTATGTTAAAATGATATTTAACTTTTATCTATTCTGTTGTGATTTAAACTTAGCACCGAGAGAGCTTTGATGTTGAGGCTCAAATTGGGTAGTCTCTAGTAGCAACCTCTAGTCCCAAACTATGTGCCCTGTAGGATTGTCTTAAATGACCTAGCTAGTGGATCCACTTTAGCAAATAATGATATGTACAGATTCTACCTTGGCAAGTAGTTTCTCCTTCTTTCAGTATGAGGGATATACTAGATTCCGTGATATAGCTCTCATGGTCTTATTGTCGGTTAAAGCTAAGATCCACAAAATGATTATATTTTTCTTTAATGCTTTTCTTATGTCCTTTATGTTAATGTACTTGACCATATTTGCAAGATTTTCATGTCATCTCTTCTTTAAATCTTTCAAATGTTTCAATATGATCATGCCAACTTATTTTAAGTCATTTATTCTATCATTTCTATGTTTATGCATATTGCTTCATACTTAGTACATTTTATGTAATAATGCATACGTGTGCCTACATTGTTTCACTAATGTAGGGTCCGACACTCTTACCTCCCATACTCGTGGCTAGTTGAGTCTTCACAGGCTTTGAAGATTGGTGAGTCGTTATAATCCGAGGACCAGGACTCTTTTATTATTTTTCTATATTTCGTTTTATACTTTGTATGTGATGTATCGGTTACGTCACAATCCATTTCCTTATGATGTATTAGATGGATTTGAGACTTATGTTAGATTTTCGCTTTTGTTCAAACTATATTGAAATATTTCTTTTGAATTTTTTATTCTAGTATCTTGTATGATATATGCTAAGTGTCTTGTGTAAGGCCTCTCATGGTTCTATATGCCATGTTACGCCTAGGGTCTTCATAACATTTCTTTTGTTACTCAGTGGATATTGTCTCAGTTCT
The DNA here is from genome assembly GCA_029582245.1 of Solanum etuberosum. Lineage (NCBI taxonomy): Eukaryota > Viridiplantae > Streptophyta > Magnoliopsida > Solanales > Solanaceae > Solanum > Solanum etuberosum. Next base: position 53,822 of record JAJONR010002253.1, on the reverse strand, counting down.
CACGTGAAATAAGATATGCAATGTTTTGACTGCTTTCCTTGTTATGTTGATTAATGAAAAATTGGCCATGTTTCTACTATCTTGCCTCATCATTTTGTGTACTTCCTCTTATGCTCTATGTTGCCCAAGTGGCCATGAATTTGCTTGAAGTGCATTACTATCACCTTGATCTACTACTTTAACACTTTTGTATGATGTCAATAGGGAGGGGGGGGGGGAATTGTTAAGGCATGGGGTTCAGGATGTAAAGGGGGTGTGGTTGTTTGTTGATTGATTGGTGATAAGGGGAATAGGATGAAAAGGGGAAGAAGTTGGAAGTTGAATATAAGTTTCTCATCATAAAAGGGGGGAAATGTTATTTTGAGCTAACTTTGAAGTTTTGATGATTTAACAAACCTCGGGATCTAACAAGTGGCCAGATCCCAGGAGAGACTGAGAGTGTCCGTACATGAAAAAGACAGTTATCCAAAGTTGCAATACCTTTTGTGGTTGGTATGTGTCCTTTGTTGTGCCAAACTCTTAGTCAATGGGGTTAAGCTAAGTGTTTGTGACCATCCATATAATGTCCATGCCAAAATTTACACTAACTCAGTTTTTGCAAATCAGAAGTTTCAAAAGTAAAAGCCATGTTCTCTCCAGGAAATACTATTCAAAGAATAGCAAAGGACCGGATAGAGTTATCATTTTTCTTAGTTGTTAGGGTTTATATTTTTATGCTCGTTCATGTAAGATATATTCCTAAGCTATAAAGGAATTAGATAAGTGTCAAGTTCTTCATTGTCATTCCAAAGTTTAGATATAGTTAGCTAAGTTTGGACCGTACAGTCTATATCGGCTAGAGTTAGCTGGTGTAGTGGGCAACAGAGGTGTTACTTAGTCCTTGTTGGGTAACAGTGTTGTTACAGTGAGGCGGAATGGATTAATAGGTTAATTCCTAGATTACTGGAGTTTGTAATCTAAATTTGTGCTCTGTTTTTGAGTGAAATAGAGTTAAGTTGAAAATCGTGTGAAAACAGGTCGTGCTTTTCTCTTCCCTTGGACAAGGGGGTTTACATGTAAGAATCTTTGTGTCAAATTTACTTTGTGTTATTTATTTTCCATACTATTATTCTGTCAAGGGACCTGGTCCATTGACTGTTAGTGGATACAGACATTTTATCAATGTTTCTCCATATGCATGTGGCTAGTATATTGATTCCGCCTTGATTGGATTGGTGAGTCCTCATATTCTGAGGGCCATGCCACTTATGTTGTTTTATTTTCTTGTGTTTTCAGTTTCAGACTTACTTTGTGAGCTAGGAGTTTGTCCTAGTCATGTACTATGATAGTAGAGGCTTATGTCAGACATAGATGTTTTTGCTTATGAGTTGTACTCTATTTCTTTGGTATTAAAGATGTTGATTGAGACCCGCTATCTTGTTATTCTTTAAATTCCTAGTATTTCTTATGTCAAGTGGCTTATTTAGGGTCTTTCGGGATTCTATATCCTATGTCACGTCTAGGGTGTATTTTGGGTCATAACAAGAACACGATGCGTGAATGCTTGGGAGGTGAAAGGTTATCACCTTCATTAATTATTTTTTTAAAAGTAAAATGCCCCTAAGTTCATGTAATGATGGTCAAGATGGATGAGATCAAGGAGGCATATCGTAGGCTAAATTTGATTTATTTTAGTACTTATTTCTTAATCTTTTTATCATAGGAGGTACAACCTCAGACACGTTTTGTGTGTGTGCCTATGTGTCCATTTATTTGAGTTTTGTTAAGTCAATATGAGTCAAAAAAGTGACTACTAAAATTACGAGACTCAAGAGAGCCTCACACCTTTTCCGGTTAAATAAAATTCCTGAACTAGAACCATGTTGTTGATTCATCATTTGGAGTCAAGTTTATTTTAAAGGGAAAATTTATTTTAGACTGTGACTTGGTATACCTGTAATGAACCGGTTGGTCATTTTTGCTAATCCTTGTCAAATAACTATTTTGTCCTCTCGTGAATGAGTGTGAGTCTTCTATGATTGAGTTTTGAAAAGTTGGTTTTGAACTTTGAGTTAAAAGTTGAGAATTTGGTAAGTTTTGAGTTTGAAAGGCTAAGTTGTCAATAAAGTAGTTTTCGGTGTCTTTTGGAGTTTCGAGTGTCGGAATGGAATTCCGTCGATTCCATCATTCCTGAAATGTGGAATCTAATTCGTGAGAATTATCGGTTATTGATTCGATATTTTTTTGAGGATTTGAGGTTCTAAGTTGTGAAATTATGGAATTTTAGCCTTTGGGTTGACGTTGGTCAACATTCGGGGTTCGGATGCTTGGATCGCAATCTTGAGAGTTTTGTTGGATTCGAGAGATGATTTTAGGCGGAGGTGAGGTCTTGGTTGATTTTTGAGAGGTGCCTAGATTGTTTTAGCCTTTTTAGGCATTGAGTAAGTTTCTTGTGCTTTTCACGGATGTCGGGTCATATTCATGTTTTGACGGTTCCATTGAGTCCAGAACATAAAGTATAATTGATTTTCATATGTGGTTTGTGTTTACGGGATTCCGAATGACTCTCGAGGGTCATTTTGATGTTTTGAGAGTTGGTTATGTTTGTTGGTGCTTGCAGGCCTCACTTTTGAGAGCCTCGAGCTTTGCAAAAGCGAAGAGGGCTTTGCTTTTGCGAGAGCCGCACTTGTTGCGGGGTTCGCTTAAGTGAACCCTTGGTCTCTTTTGCGACATTTGATAGGGGTTTTGACCTGCCATTTTAGGAGTTTAAGCTCCATTTCCCATTTTTGAGCTTGGGAAACCCATGGTGGTGATTTTTGAAAGTATTTTATGTGCTAAATCATTTGGGCAAACTTCTATAATCCTAAAACCTTCATTTCCCTTTGATTATTTATGAGTTTTAACATCAAAATATCAGATTTTGATTGGAGAATGACGAGGTTTTTCAAGAACTCAAGTTCTTAGCTAAAATGGAGATTTTGAATTGTTTTTAGTCCTTTTTTTGAAATTATTTTTCCCCATGAGTTCCTAAAGAATCGAGTAATGTTTTCAAGTATTAAATTTCAGATTCAAACCTTCTTTTTGAAATTGGATTTTGAGTTGATTGACCGACTTTTCAAGAGAATTGATATGGGTATTGTTGTTTCTGAAAAATGACTGTGAATACTTGATTATTATAGATTGTGTGGCTTTGGAAGTGATTTGGAAGGGAAAGACTCAACTCTTGGAGTGATTGTTGATTTATTTAAGGCAAGTGATCTCCTAAGCCTTGTATTCTAGTAGAATTCATGTACTTCCTTCATTGCTTGTGTGTTGGGAGTAATGGGGATGAGGTGAAGAGTTTAATTATCTACTTGATACATTTAAATGAATAAAAAGAGGTTTAAATGAAAAAGGCTATGTGATGAACATGATGAGGTAAATTGCCTTATTATGACCCTTGTTTATTGATTGATGAGATGCTTGAAAACATGTATGTGGACTTGAATTGTGAATTGTTGTCTCTTCCGTATGGTGTGATATTGCTTTTATGCATTGGTTGTGAACACCGTGATGAAACATGTGATGATTTATGATGTCGAGGTCTTTGCTGGTGACTGTTATGATGCCCGAGTCTTTGCCGTGAGTTTTGTGATGTCGAGGTCATTTCTGGCAAGGGCTTATAAAGCCGATGGGAAATGGTTCCAGCTAGTGATTTGATATAAAGCCGATGAGAAATGGTTCTGTCTAGTGATTTGGTATAGAGCCGATGGGAAATGGTTCCGGCTAGTGATTTGATATAAAGCTGATGGGAAATGGTTCCGTCTAGTGATATTGTGCCAATGGAAAATGGTTCCCGCAAGAGATTGATTATTGTGACTTGATTCATTTGATTCTTATGTGTGACTTGCTTGTTAATTGTGATTTATGTACTTGTTGTGTATGACTGAACTACTTGACTTTGAGATTAACTTGATTCGTTTGATTGTTGATTGTGACTATTGAACTGTGATTATTGGGCCTTGCGAGCCGTGTATTATAGAATTGCTAGGTTGCTGATTTCTGTACAGGTTGTATTTTAAGGAGGTTCAGTTGGATTATAAGGGGTATTCGATTTCTAAATAGATACCTTGTTTATTAGGTTGCTTGTTGGGTACCATGTTGTTGGTACTCACCCCTTGCTTCTACACTTGTGTAGGTTCCGAGCCCGAACCCGTGTGATCTACTACTTTTTCTCCTGACATTCGAGGCTCGTTGATGGACTTGATAGGTAGCTCCTTGTCATCTCGGCGGGCTGTCTTTTCCTTTTATCATACTTTATTCTACTTGAGAAGAAAATACATTTAAGATTTGTATTTATCTTTCGAATTCGGTATTTTTATTTGTGGCTTGTCCACGTGACAATCAGATTTTGGGGTATTGTTTAGAATAAATAAGTTTTCTGCCTTTGTCTTGTTCTAGTTTTATATTTTTCGCATTTCTTTCGTTTTCATTAGGTTGAGGCTGACTTGTCTTGGTGGGAATAGACAAGTGTCATCACCTCCGTTTTTTGGCTGTGACAATACCAAAACATATTGTCCAGTGACGACTCCATTTTTTGATTTTTTTTTTTGTGAAACACATATTATATCACTTTTAATATTGAAAACCCCTTTGATCATCATATAATAAATTTATTTTGTGTGAAAAAAGAGTTGTGACAATCATATCAATTTGCACAGAATCCAATCTCATCATTAAATAATCATATCATTCCACACGACATTAAATATCGCCATGCCATACCTATATCACTATGCACAAAAATATTTCCTTCATGCCATAAACTGTGTTCTTATCAGAGTATCAATACATATATCTCATGAAATGAGCATTAATTATGTATGCAAAAATATATGGCATATAAAAAATGCATGAAAATAAACCTGATCAACCCATTTAGCATAAGGTATATGAAATATCAACAAGGGAAAGCCTATCTTGTAAATCAATGCTACTAATATACTCTTAAGGAATGGATCATGTTCAATTACTCATTGAACAATCAAGTATCATAGAGAAATGGAGATAATCAACTAATTAACGGAGTAATTGAACAATCAAGTATCATAGAGAAATAGAGATAATCAACTAAATAATACAATCTGACACCCAATATTTCCATAAGCTCTCGTCACCATATACATTATCCCTAGATATATGGTATAATCCATTTATAATTTAGCTAGAATTTTTTTCTATCGAAGTCAAAGTCTTAGCTCATCTACAAAAGAGATATTATAGAGATTGAATTAAATGCAGTGAAGGAGCCAACTCCTTCACACTGTACTAGATTGGGCTGTCAATCAAATCAAAATAATTTTTAAGTGCAAAGAAGGATTTTTTAAGATATTGGGATTGCGACAATTCTAGTGAAATAAGGAGAAAGATATGTATGGAAATTTTACCATATTTACCAAAGAAGAAGGATACTTTGAACAATATGGTCCCTTCCATTGAATTCGATAGGCTACTTTTCTTAGAGAATCCCCATTGAGTCTCTGTAGTTGCCATAAATTTTCTTTGTCAAATTTTCTTACACTAGAATTGTGAAAGTTTTTTCTCACTTTATTTTCCCACATAGGCATCACATGTGGTTTTAACATCATTATTTCGCTCATCTTCAAGCATCACTTGAAGTGTAACATTTTCAAAGCTTTTAATTTTATCGTTATGGGTTAAGTTAAGCAGACCAAATCACTGTATGAACATGTTTCTCATCAATGAACATGACCAACACTTCTAAGTTGAACTATCTTTACAAACATCATTCTTATGTGTTGTTTGACACTATGATTATTTCAATTCTTCAACTGTCAAATTGAATTGTAAACTATCTTAGGTGAATGTGTATTATATTATATTACCATACTTCCCTCGTAAGTGTGCCTACATTAGACGAGTTGTAAAATATTATTCACATCTTAGATGAAAGCATCAATAACAAAATCTACCAAAATAGTACTAGAGTTTTTTGTTTTTTACTTCTATGCATTATCGATATCAATATCTCTCATACGTTAGGCAGTGGTACCCTCCTCTGGGTGGCACATCACAAGGTTTATAGTCTTTAGAGCATTTTACTTTTTCAATCAAATCATATCTTACGACTTTATATATTATATTTTTTGTCATACAATTTATCACCATTGTTAAGATATGAAATTATACTTTTTGAAGTCATAATCTGCTTATACTTATAAGTGACAATTATGTTAGAGTCACTCATTAATAATGCATGTGATATACACACTCAAGAAAGTCAATTTCCATTATGGCTCTATTTTTAATATAGAATTGAGGGTCATAAAAATTTCAATCATCATTTACAGATCAAATGACTATTCCAAAATTAAAATCATTTCTTAGTATGTATTATATTAAAGACTTTTAATTAAGTCTTAGTTTATTATATTAACAATATCTAAGTATCACAACAATTTAACAAATTGAAAAAAATACATTTTCATAAAAATTACTCAAAATATCACAAGTCATATGATTACTTGTCTATCTTACATGTCATCTTTCTCATTACGCTGGTGATAAGGATTTATAACACTATCAACCAAAATCTTAGTTAGATTGTCCATAGGAGAAGATTGATAAAAATGAGGCCTATGACACGTCCTTAGAAGCCAATATTCTAAATTTTAGCTTCTATATCTATTTTTTCCTCCCACTTGACTTTAAGTGCATACATATATATCAAATAATCCTAATTTGGACCAATAAATATATAAATGTTAATCATTACTTCCATCCAGTTATGTGGGAGAGAAAAAGTAAATATAAATAATACTTTCGGATCCAAGACCGATATAAAATGAGAAGTCAATTCTTCTTGTTTCATCTTAAATAGATGAATATATTATAGTATGGAAGAAGAAGGGCCCATTTGGATCTCTTTATATTCCTCATAATTTATGCTCCGTTCCCTCTTCCAAGCTCTTTGATCCCTAAAGATATTTTGAATAGAACTTGAAACATCAGTTCTAATAATTTCACAATCAAAATCATTACTGACTATTGTCCTTCGTCGATGAACTCTTCTACGCTGTCTTCTTACTTGATTGTTAGTAGCATTGATACTTGGAGTAATTCGAATTTGTCCTTAACCAACCATTTCTAAAATGAGAACAAAGAAACAATTAGAACATTTATTCATAACTATGTGTTAAAAACATAGTTATTTCTATATAATCTTCTTTATTGGCCAAATTGAGAACAAGGTTAAATATATCAAACTGTATAAACATTTTATCATAGTCGAATCATTCAACCTTTTATCTACTCCCATAATTCAACCTAGAAAACTCATCAAATTGGGTAACATTTTTTTACCTAAATTATGAACATAGGGTCTTTGCTACCCATCAAACTTTCTTTATTAAATTGAAATGAGATATTTTGCCTTCTTACATTTTGAATAAAAATTTTTCCAGATATTTATGTTCAAAAATGAAGATTTTTTATGTATAAAATAGTCATAAAACTAAAAACAAAAATTGTAATGATAAACTAGAAAATAAATAGAAAAATCGAGGCTTTGATACGAACAAAAAAATGAAATAGCAACATGACCATCAATTAAACCTAATAATAATAACAAATTTTCTCAGAAACAAACCAAATATTCTTGGAACCTCTTTGAAAAATAAGAGATCATCTTCTATTGATGAATATAATATTATGATGTTCATTTTTATGCCAAAAACCATGTCTTTTCACCTTTATTTATAGCATATTTGGGCTTGTCCATATGACAAGTAGTTTGACCCATTTGATTACTTATTTATGATATTAAATTTTTTATATCTATTTTTGATAATCATTAATGATTTTACTTAAGAAAAAACTATATCTAATTATACAACCATTTCTATCATATTTACTATTTCTCCCTATAATTTGAAATAGTTACATAGTGTCACACTAATTAATAATTTCATACGAGATTTCAAGTAAGATACACCTAGATACATGGTTTTCAAATTATAGGGATAATTAGTTAATATGATAGAAATGTTTATATAATTGGATTTTCCTTGATTAAAATCAATAATGATTATCTAAAATAGAAATAAGAAATCCAATATCATAAAGAAGTATTCAAATAGGCCAAACTACATGTCACATGGCCAAGCCCGGATAGGCTATAAAAAAAGGTGAAGATACAAGGTTTTTGACATAAAAATGAACATCACAATATTATATTCATCAATAGAAGAGGATTTCTGTAGCGACCGATTCTCGTCGTTATAGAAAAATCAATGGAGAAAGAATTTAGGCCAGAAAACTTTTGAGTAGTGACTTAAAAAATTATAGCCTAGTCCAGATTTGGATGACATCTGAGTCAGGTGAGGTTCAGGGAAATCTGGTAATGAATGAAAGATCTAATTATGAAATTGATCACATGAGTATATAGTAAAGACGTTAAGGAACTCGTATGACTTTACAGAATCGAATCCGGGTGAGTAGAACTCCCGAAACTGATCTTAGCGTGAAGGGGTAGTTTTTGAACGTCAAGGATTGAAGATGTGTTGTAAAATGGGAGTTTGAAACTCAAATCCCGCCAGGGTGGGCCCGCTGCGGCGGGATGGGGTCCGTCGTAGCGGGCCAATCGTGATTTAAGTCGGGGAAAAACCCCAATTTCGTTATTTTTCTAGAAACTTTGTTCTTAAGAGCTAGGTGACGACCCATGGTGATTTCTTGACAGTTTTCCATGACTTTAGGTGCTAAAGGTAAGGATTTTACTCCCCAAATCCGTATTTTGATCCGTAGAACTTAGATTCTTGAGTAATTATCGTTGGGGGAGGGTTGTGGCCTGAAGTTGATGGTGGGAAAAAGCCCTAGCTGCATCTTAGGATCATGGGTTTGGTCTTGGGTTATTGGGTTTATTATAATCCAGGTAAATTAGACCTTAATTATTGATCCTTGCGTTAAATTATTCATTTGTAGACCAAGAACAAGCGGAAAGAATCCGGAAAAGGAAGGCTTAAGTGTATTAGGAGGATTCAAGCTTGGTTTCAAGGTAGGTGATGGTTTTATTTCATGTTTGTGTGATATATGCCAGTTGATTGCTACATTGTATGCATGTGTGTATGTGAATAAGGAAATGTGAATCGAACCTAATGAAATGATTATGTGTGAACAATACATGCCATGAACCTATTACTTGATTGTATGATTTGAGTATTGTTTCCTATGGGTGTGATTGTGATTGTGGTTGTGCTGATTGGATCAGGTGTCATGTTCCGACACATACATTGGATCGGGTGTCACGTTCCGACACATATATGGGATCGGATGTCACGTTCCGACACATGCATGGGATCGGGTGTCACGTTCCGACACACTAACAGTTTGGGTGTAGGTTCCATGAGAGGACCATTGTGATTGTTATGTTATGTCTACTTTGCATTGATAATGAAAGATGGTATGTTGCTCTAAATTGATGACTGAACTGTATTCTGTATATGTATGCTTATTATATTGTAATTTCTTGTGTGTATTGTGCTTATGGGAGTGGTCGCGTGATCCTACCAGTACATTGTGGTTGTGTACTGATACTGCACTTTCTTTTTCTTTGTTGAGTACAGGGCATCTTAAGGCGGCTACTGACAGACCTCAGCTAGGGGACAATTGAGCGTGACCGGATTCAAGGGTGAGCCAGTTCTTTCAGGCTGCCATGTATCTCTCTTGTTTAAGTCCACTCTCTTCGAACTCAGACTATTTGTTTAGGGTGTTTTGTTTAGTTTTCGGGGCTGCGCCCCCTTTTCTTAGACTTGTTAGTTAATCTGAGTTTTGGTATAATGACTTTCAGTTTCTAGGGGTGTTTTCCGCAAATGTTTTAGTAATTGTTTTGTTAAACTTTTATAGTTTATGGGAACTCCATATTTCCTTAGCCATTTAAAACTGCTTCTGTATCTTTAAATGCCTAATTTTTTGTTAAGTTGTTTAGTCGGGTTATAGTAATGGTTCTCCCACCAGAGGATCAGTGTGGGTGCCAATCATGACGGTCTGGGTCGTGACAAAGTTGGTATCAGAGCCCTAGGTGTGTTGATCTCATTGTACCAAAATTAGTCTAGTAGAGTCTTGCGAAACCGTACATAGACGTTAGTAATTTTCTTCGAGAGGCTATAGGACTTTAGGAAATCTCTCTGTCTTTCTTTTCTCGTTTCGTGCTATGAGTTGATTCCAATTGGTATCTGGTGATCCAAATTGGTATCTAATCTCCTTCACTATTCTGTCTGTAGATGGTTAACACGTAATTCAACGGTGTCAGGCCCGTAGCTCCCATCAATGAGCTAGCTGGAGAGCCCGCAGCAAGAGGCCGCGGTCGAGGCAGGGGTAGAGGTCAAGGACGGGCAGCACCCGCCAGGAGTGGAGCCCCCCGTTGAAAATGTTCCTAGGAAAGAGGTCACTCCTGCGCCCCAAGAAGGGGTACAAGAGAATGTGGAAATAAAAAATGAGAAAGATGTTGGACCAGAGTAGGAGGTACAGGCTAAGAATACAAGTATTCCTCCCTTAGACCCAGTGTTCGCTCAGCAGATCATGTCTTTTCTGAAGGGGTATGTCGGTCCTGAAATCCTTCCAGCAGTGCAAGCTACTCAACCTCCGATCAACCACCCCGTTACTGCTACTATTCCCAGGGTAGATTGAGCATTAGGCACCGATTCCTTTTTCCATCCTTTGTTGGGTCCGGTGATGACTGGTAATGAGCATGAGATGTTGACTATGTTTCTGAAGTTGAAGTCGCCTGTGTTCCATGGTTCTGATAGTGAGGACGCCTATGAGTTCATCTTGGATTGTTATGAGAGACTTCATAAGTTAGGTATTGTACATCAACATGGAGTAGAGTTTGTGACCTTCCAGCTTCAGGGTGAGGCTAAGCAGTGGTGGAGAGCTTATGTGGAATGCAGATCGCCAGTCTCTCCCCCACTCACTTGGACGCAGTTCCATGCCTTGTTTCTGGAAAAGTATGTGCCCCGGACTTTGAGGGATCGCAAGAAGGATGAGTTCATGGCGTTGGAGCAGGGTGGTATGTCTGTACCTAGTTATAAGGCTAAGTTCCATGATTTGTCTAGATATGATACGCAAATGGTGACTACTGAGGAGGAGAGGATTCGTCTATTCGTCAAGGGACTGAACTCCGAGTTATAGGTATTGTCTGTTCACATGACCTTTGCAGGGAAATTTTTTAATTAGGTGACATATTTTGTGAAGAAAGTGGAAGGAGTTCGACGTGATGGGCAGGTCAAGGTGTTGGCTAAGAAGCTCAAGAGCACAGGTAACTTTAATGGTTCCTACTCTAGAGGTTCAGGGAGGCCGACACTTTTAGCCCGGCCAATCCAGTCAGCCTTGCCCGCTTCTAAAGGTAGTTACTCGGGAACTCTACATCAGAATTTTATTCAGGATAGCCAGGGAGCCGTACCTTCAGCGGAAAGCAGGCTGTCTTTTGGTCACACTTGTTATGATTGTGGAGAACCTGGGAATATGAGGAGAGATTGTCCACACCCTGCATGTTTGACCCCGCGCAGCAGCAGACTAGAGTAGTGGTACCCGCGGGCAACGATAATAATGGTAGAGGGTATCCACAAGGGGAGCGAGGAGGAAATCAACGAGGCCATGGAGGCCGGGGAAATGGTAATGCAGGTAAAGGAGCAGTGCAACCAGGCAAGGAGGTCGCCCGTCAAGATGACAGGGCTCAGTGTTATGCCTTTCTGGGCAAGAGCGAGGCAGAGTCTTCTGACGCAGTGATTACAGATACCGTTCTTGTCTGTAACTGGATGACTACTGTTTTGTTTGATACGGGTTCTACTTATTCATATATGTCAGTTCAGTTTGCCTTGGGATTTGATATGGTTTTTGATTTACTTGATGCCCCCATCCATGTTTCTACCCCAGTTGGAGAGTCTGTCATAGTCACCCATGTCTATCGTACTTCTCCTATCTTGGTTATGGGTTTTCAGACTTGGGCTGATTTAGTTATTTTGGATATGACTGACTTCGATATAATCTTAGGCATGACTTGGTTGTCCCCCTAATATGTTGTGCTTAATTGTAATACTAAGTCTGTGACTCTAGAGATCCCGGGTAGGGAAAAGTTAGAGTGGGAAGGTTTGTACAAGCCTAAGACAGCTAAGGTCATATCCTCCATTCAGGCTAGGAAACTGGTGGGGCAGGGATGTTTGGCATATTTGGATCATATTCGGGATGTTGAGGTTGAGTCTACCTCTATTGAGTCTATTCCTGTAGTGTCAAAATTTCAGGAAGTGTTCCCTATCGATTTACCTGGTATGCCTCCGGATAGAGATGGAGATATCTGCATTGACTTGAAACAGGGCACTCGCCCCATTTCCATCCCTCCGTATCGCATGTTTCCAGTAGAATGGAGAGAGCTTAAGGCTCAAATCTAAGAGCTTCTTGATAAAGGGTTCATTCGTCCTAGTGCTTCCCCGTGGGGTGCTCCTGTCATGTTTGTTAAGAAAAAAGATGGTAGTATGAGGTTGTGCATAGACTACAGGCAGTTGAATAGGGTTACCATTCAAAATAAGTATCCGTTGCCTCGGATAAATGATCTTTTTGACCAGTTACAGGGTGCGTCAATTTTTTCTAAGATTGATCTAAGGTCTGGTTACCATTAGTTAAAGATTAGGCCTGAGGATGTATCAAAAACGACATTCAGAACCCGCTATAGGCACTATGAATTTTTAGTGATGTCGTTTGGATTGACCAATGCGCCTGGAACCTTCATGAGTTTGATGAATGGTGTGTTCAAACCATTCCTGGATTCTTTTCTTATTGTCATTATTGATGACATTTTGGTTAATTCGAAAACTGAGGAAGAGCATGCCGACCATCTTCGTGTTGTTTTGGGTGTCCTTGGGAGACAAGTGTTATATGCTAAATTTTCCAAGTGTGAGTTCTGGTTGACCTCAGTTGCCTTTTTGGGGTATGTAGTTTCAAGGTAAGGGGTAATGGTAGATCCCCAAAATATAGAAGCTGTTAAGAATTGGGTCCGGCCTAGCTCTATGACTGAAGTTAAAAGTTTTGTGGGGCTCGCTAGCTACTATCATCGGTTTGTGAAAAACTTTGCTTCTATCGCCACACATCTGACAAGGCTGACCAAGAAGGAGGTACCTTTCGAATGGACTAAAAAATGTGAGTAGAGGTTTCAAAAGCTCAAGACTCTTCTGACCACAACACCTATTCTAGAACTACCGGTAGAAGGTAAAGATTTCATTGTTTATTCTGATGCTTCACATTCGGGTTTGGGTGATGTGTTGATGCAGGATAAGAATGTCATAGCTTATGCATCGAGGCAGCTGAAGGTGCATGAGAGAAACTACCCGACACATGATTTGGAGTTGGCAGCGGTAGTGTTTGCCCTCAAGAGCTGGCGACATTACCTTTATGGTGTCAAGTGTGAGGTATTTACTGACCACCATAGTCTACAACATGTATTCACTCAAAAGGACCTGAATTTGAGACAACAAAGGTGGATGGAGTTACTCAAGGACTATGATGTTACCAACCAGTATCATCTGGGTAAGGCTAATGTGGTGGTAGACGCATTAAGCCGGAAGGCGGTGAGTATGGGTAGTCTAGCCTGCTAGGGTGTATCCAAGCGACCTTTGGCAAATGAGATTCAAACCTTGGAGTCTAAGTTTATGCAATTGGGCATCTCAGAGAAAGGTGGGGTGCTAGCCAGCATTGAGGTTAGGCCTACATTCATTGAGGAGATCAAGGCCAAACAGTTTGAGGATGAGAGTTTGAATGAGCTCAGAAAGAAGACAGTGTCTGGCAAGGCACAACATGCAACTCTTGATGTGGGGGTGTGCTTAGTTTTAAGGGAAGAATTTGTATCCCCTGAGTGGATGACTTGTTTCAGAAGGTGTTGACAGAATCCCTTGGTTCCCGGTATTCCATTCATCCGGGTGTGACCAAGATGTACCGAGATTTGAAATGACTTTAGTGGTGGCCTGGCATGAAGAAAGACATAGCTGAGTTTGTGGCTAAGTGCCAAAACTGTCAGCAGGTAAAGTATGAGCACCAAAGGCCTACAGGTTTGTTTCAGCGAATGCCAATTCCAGAATGGATGTGGGAAAGGATAGCTATGGATTTCGTGGTCGGTCTTCCCAAGACCTTGGGGAAGTTTGATTCCATTTGGGTAGTAGTTGACAGATTGACTAAGTCAGCCTACATCATTCCAGTCAGTATAGACTATAATGCGCAGCAGTTGGCTAAAGTTTATGTGAAGGAGATAGTGAGGCTACATGGAGTGCCCCTTTCTATCATCTCGGACCGTGTTACGCATTTCACTTCCAAGTTTTGGGGAAAATTGCATGAGGAGTTGGGCACTCAACTCACTTTTAGTACAACTTTCCATCCACAGATGGATGGGCAGTCAGAGAGAACTATTCAAGTGTTAGAGGACATGTTGAGGGAATGCGTGATTGACTTTGGAGGGCATTGGGATAAGTTCCTACAGTTGTGTGAGTTCTCCTATAATAACAGTTACCACTCCAGCATTGACATGGCACCGTTCGAGGCACTTTCTGGGAAGAAATATAGATCACCCATAGGATGGTTTGAGGCTGGAGATGTGAAACCTTTGGGGGTCGATTTGGTGAAAGATGCTTAGGATAAGGTGAGAAGTATCCAAGCGAAGCTTCTAGCAGCCCAGAGTCGACAGAAAAAGTATGCGGACCGTAAGGTGAGGGACATGACACTTCAGGCTGGTGAGCAAGTTCTTCTAAATGTGTCACCCATAAAGGGAGTGATGAGATTCAGTAAGAAGGGAAAGCTTAGTCCTCGATACATTGGACCATTTGAGGTTCTTGACTGTGTAGGGCCAGTGGCTTATAGGTTGGATTTACCACCTAGCCTCTCAGGAGTTCATCCAGTGTTCCATGTGTCCATGTTGAAGAAGTATCATGGGGACAGAGACTACATCATAAAGTAGGACTCAGTGTTGTTAGACAAAGACCTTTAGTATGAGGAGGAACCGCTTGAAATTCTTGATCGTGATGTCCGGAAACTGAGGACCAAGGAGATTAAGTCTGTGAAATTCCAATGGAAGCATCGGCCGGTTGAGGAAGCTACTTGGCAAACCGAGAAGGACATGCGAGACAAGTATCCCCAGTTGTTCGACGATTCAGGTACTACTCTACTGTTACTTTAGCCAGTTTTTCCTAGTTTATCACTTGGGGAAGAGTGATG
Source organism: Solanum etuberosum (assembly GCA_029582245.1). Taxonomy (NCBI): domain Eukaryota; kingdom Viridiplantae; phylum Streptophyta; class Magnoliopsida; order Solanales; family Solanaceae; genus Solanum; species Solanum etuberosum. Next base: position 38,597 of record JAJONR010002253.1, on the reverse strand, counting down.
GGTAAATTGGTATCTATTGTAACGATCGGTTCCCGTCGTTATAGAAAAACTAATGGGGAAAGAATTCAGGCCAGAAAAGTTTTGAGTAGTGACTTGAAAAATTGTAGCCTAGTCAAAATTTGGATGAAATCTGAGTCAGGTAAGGTCTATGGAAATCTGGTAATGAATGGGGGATCTAATTATGAAATTGATCACATGAGTAGATAGCTATGACGTTAAGGAACCCGTACGACTTTACAGAATCAAATTCGGGTGAGTAGAACTTCCGAAACTGATCTTAGCGTGAAGGGGTAGTTTTTGAACGTCAAGGGTTGAAGGTGTGTTGTGAAATGGGAGTTTGGAACTCAAATTCCGACTCTCTGTCTCCGTGCAAGCCACCCGGGTGGGGCCGCTGCGGTGGGATGGGATCCGCTGTAGCGGCCTAGTCACGATTTAAGTTCGGGAAAAACCCCAATTCCGTTATTTTTCTACAAATTTAATTCTTAAGAGCTAGGAGACGACCCAGGGTGATTTCTTGGCAGTTTTCCATGACTTTTGGTGTTAAAGGTAAGGATTTTACTCCCGTAATTCGTATTTCGATCCGTAGAACTTAGATTCTTGGGTAATTATCGTTGGGGGAGGGTTTTAGCCTAAAGTTGATATTGGGAAAAAGCCCTAGCTGCACCTTAGGATCATTGGTATGGTCTTGGGTTATTGGGTTTGTTATAATCAGGGTAAATTAGACCTTATTTATTGATCCTTGCGTTAAATTATTCGTTTGTAGACTAAGAACAAGCGGAAAGAATTCGGAAAGGGAAGGCTCAAGTGTCTTAGGAGAATTCAAGCTTGGTTTCGAGGTAGGTGATGGTTTGATTTCCTATTTGTGTGATATATGCCAGTTGATTGCTACATTGTATGCATGCGTGTAAGTGAATAAGGAAATGCGAATCGAACCTAATGAAATGATTATGTGTGAACAATACATGCCATGAACCTATTACTTGATTGTATGATTTGAGTATTGTTCCCTATGGGTGTGATTGTGATTGTGGTTGTGTTGATTGGATCGGGTGTCACGTTCTGACACATACATTGGATCGGGTGTCACGTTCTGATACATACATTGGATCGGGTGTCACGTTCCGACACATACATGGGATTGGGTGTCACGTTCTGACACATGCATGGAATCGGGTGTCACATTCCGACACACTAACAGTTTGGGTGTGGGTTCCATGGGAGGACCATTGTGATTGTTATGTTATGTCTACTTGGCATTGATATTGAAAGATGGTATGTTGCTCTAAATTGATCACTAAATTGTATTATGTATATGTATGCTTATTATGTTGTAATTGTTGTTGTGTATTGTGATTTTGGGAGTGACCGCGTGATCCTACCAGTACACTGTGGTTGTGTACTGATACTGCACTTGCTCTTTCTTTGTTGAGTACAGGGAATCTTCAGGCGGCTACTGACAGACCTCAGCCGGGTTGTAGTAATGGTTCTCCCACCAGATTTCCTAAGACATTTAAAACTGCTTCCGTATCTTTAAATTCTTATTTTTTCGTTAAGTTGTTTAGTCGGGTTGTAGTAATGGTTCTCCCACCGGAGAGTCAGTGTGGGTGCCAATCACAACGGTCTGGATCGTGACAACTTCTTCTTTTTTAAAGATGTGCCAAGAATATTTGGTTTAGTTCTGAAAAAAATTTCTTAGTATTATCAGGTACAATTGATAGTAATATTACTGTTTAATTTTTTTATTCGTATCAAAGCCTAGATTTTTCTATTTATTTGTAGTTTATCATTATAATTTTTATTTTTAGATTTATGACCTCTTTATATTTAAAAGATCGTCATTTTAAAACATAGATATAAGGATTTTTTTTTTCTTTTATTCAAAATGTAAGAAGGAAAAATATCGCATTTCTATTAAATAAGCAGAGTGTTTGAAAGGGTAGCAAAGGCCCTATGTTCATAATTTAGGTAAAAAGAAGTTTACGAATTTGATAAATTTTCTAGGTTGAATTGTGGAAGTAGAAAAAAGGTTGAATGCTTTGACTTTGATGAATTTTTTTTACAGTTTGATATATTTAACCATGTTCTCAATTTGGCTAGTAAAGAAGATTACATAGAAATAACTATGTTTTTAACACCTACTAAAGAGAACGAATAAATGTTCTAGTTGTTTATTTGTTGTAATTTTAGAAATGGTTTGACAAGGACAGACTCAAAGTACTACAACTGTGAGTGCTACTAAAAATAAGCAAGAAGACAACGTAGAAGAGTTCATCGGCGAAGGACAATAATGAATGACATTAACATAATTATCGCTTATAAATATAAGCAGATTATGACTTCAAAAAGTATAATTTCATACCATAACATAAGTGATAAGTTGTACGATAAAAATTATAATATATGAAGCCATAGGATATGATTTGTATTGAAAAGGTAAGATGCTCTAAAGAGTATAAACTGTGTCATGTGCATACTCCACGAAACTAGTAACACCTTCTACAAATTTAGGCCTCAGCACCATTCGACCAAAATTAGTCATATTATACATCCAATTACGATCAATCTACACAAAGATCACAAAAACTTAAATTTGTTAAACATTAAATAAGTAATAATTTACAATCCTAGAAATCAAATTGTAAGATTCTACTTAAGCATATACAATCCTAGGTCATCATACCTTGCATCACTGGAGAGTCATAACCTATATATTTGAGTGTTACAGAAATTAGTTATTCACTTATATCCTAACCAAAGGGAAAAAGTCACTTTTTGTTTCTCACTTCAACTTATTTGCTTATCTATTCAAACCTTTTATCTTTAGAAACTTATATAAAGAAAAGACATACAGAAAATTTAGTTGCAATTATACACAATATCCAACAACCAATTTAGATTTAAAACTCATCTGACTAATTTTAGCTCTAGTAAAATACGTCATAGAATATGAAAAATAAACCTAAAGGGTGTTCAAGAAAATCTTGTACAACCCTGGAGCTTTTAGTTGGACATTCAAAACTAAATGGACAAGCCAAAACTCAGCCACTTTGATTAAATAAACAATCTAAATTCTATCCACATATAGGCAAACGATGCTTGCAATAAATCAACAGAGGGAGTTTGCGGCAAATGATGCTTTCAATAAATAAACAATCCAGTGTAAAGATTTAAAAATTTATCTTTTAGAAAATTTTACAGTTACCTAATTCTTCTCTTCCTGTTGATTGAAAGTAGTTATCCTCAAACTCAAAACTTATCTACATGAGTATAAACCATGTCATCCAAAAGCTTAAACTATTAGAAAAAAAATAAACACTTCTATTTATACTTATTAGGTCTCTTGCATTGTTAATCAATAGCTCAAGAAGAGAGGAGGACATCTATTCCATCTAATTTAAGTCATACACTAACAAAAGTTTTTAATTATCCATACTCGAATGATTTGTATATGCTTTGAAGCATGAGAACTTCTTGAAGAAAAAAGAAAACTGCAATTGACTATTAGTTCCCAAAAAAAGAAAAAAACTTTCCTAACTCAAACATAGGGTCTTTGCTACCCTTTCAAAATCTTTTTATTAAATAGAAATGAGATATTTTGCCTTCTTACATTTTGAATAAAAGAAAATTATTATTTTTTCAAATATCTATGTTTGAAACTGAATATCTTTTATGTATAAAAAAGTTACAAAAATTGTAATGATACGCTAGAAAATAAATAAAAAAATCTAGGCTCTGATACGAACAAAAAAATGAAATAGTAACATGACCATCAATTGTACCTAATAGTAATAACAAAATTTTCTCAGAACCAAACCAAATATTCTTCGCACCTTTTTGAAAAATAAGAAATTCTCTTCTATTGATTAATATAATATTGTGATGTTAATTTTTATGTCAAAAATCATGTCTTTTCACTTATAGCCTAACTGGGCTTGTCTATATGAAAAGTAGTTTGACTCATTTGATTACTTATTTATGATATTGAATTTCTTATATCGATTTCGATAATAATTAATAATTTTACTTTAGAAAAAACTATCTAATTATACAAACATTTCTATCATATTTACTATTTCGCCCTATTATTTGTAATAGTTACATAGTGTCACACTAATTAATAATTTCATGCGAGATTTCAAGTCAGATACTTCTAGATACATGGTTCTCATACTATGGGGAGAATTAATAAATATGATAGAAAAGTTTGTATAATTAGATAGTTTTTCCTTAAGTAAAATCAATAATGATTATCTAAAATATATTTAAGAAATCCAATACCATAAAGAAGTAATCAAATGGGTCAAACTACTTGCCATATGGCCAAGCCCGAATTTGCTATAAATAAACGTGAAGATACATGATTTTTGACATAAAAATGAGCATCACAATATTATATTCATCAATAGAAGAGGATTTCCTTTTTGTCAAAGATATGCAAAAAATATTTGGTTTGTTTCTGAAAAGATTTTGTTATTATTATCAAGTACAATTGATGGTCATGTTACTGTTTAAGTTTTTTGTTCGTATCAAAGCCTAGATTTTTCTATTTATTTCTAGTTTATCATTATAATTTTTATTTTTATATTTATGACTTCTTTATATATAAAAGATCTTTATTTTTAAACATAGATATGTGAAAATATCATTTTCTTTTATTCAAAATGTAAGAAGGAAAAATATTTCATTTCTATTAAATAAGGAGAGAGTTTGAAAGGGTAGCAAAGACCCTATGTTCATAGTTCATGTAAAAAAAAGTTACTCAATTTGATGAATTTTCTAGGTTGAATTGTGGGAGTAGATAAAAGGTTGAATGCTTTTTAACTTGGATAAAAATTTGATATTGTTTGATATATTTAACCATGTTCTCAATTAGGCTAAGAAAGAAGATTACATAGAAATATCTATGTTTTTAACACCTATTAATGGTAATGAATAAATGTTCTGATTGTTTAATTTTTTCTCATTTTGGAAATGGTAGGACAAGGACAAGGACGGACTCAAAGTACTCCAACTGTGAGTGGTACTAACAATCAAGCAAGAAGACAACGTACAAGAGTTCATCGACTAAGGACAATAATGAGTGACTCTAACATAATTGTCTCTTATAAGAATAAGAAGATTATGACTTCAAAAAGTATAATTTTATATCTTAACAAAGGTGTTTAGTTGTACGATAAAAATTATAATATATGAAGCCATAAGATATGATTTGTATTGAAAAGGGAATATGCTCTAAAGAGTATAAACCTTGTGATGTGCATACTCCACGAAACCAGTGACAGCTTCTACAAATTCAGGCCTCAACCCCGTTCGACAGAAATTAGTCATATTATGCATCCAACTACGATCCATCTACACAAAATATTACAAAATTTAAATTTGTTAAACATTAAACTAAGTAATAATTTACAATCCTAGAAATCAAATTGTAAGATTCTACTTAAGCATATACAATCCTAGGTCATCATACCTTGCATCACTGGAGAGTTATAACCTCTATATTTGGGTGTTACAGAAATTAGCTATTCACTTATTTCTTAACTAAAGGGGAAAAGTCACTTTTTGTTTCTTTCTCTTGAAATTATTCGCTTATCTATCAAAACCTTTATCTTTAGAAACTTACGAGAAAAAAAAAACATACAAAAAATTGAGTTGCAATTATACACAATATCCAACAGCCAATTCAGATTTAAAAATCATTTGACTAATTTTAGCTCTAGTAAAATATGTCATAGAATATGAAAAATAAAGCTAAAGGGTGTTCAAAAAAATCATGTGCAGCCCTGAAACACTAATTGGACAAGCCAAAATTTAGCCACTTTGATTAAAAAGATAACAAGAAACACTAACCAACAGTAAAATAAATAAATAATCTGGATTCTATCCACATATAGGCAAACAATGCTTGCAATAAATCAACAGAGAGAGTTTGCGGCAAATGATGCTTCCAATAAATAAACAATCTAGTTTAAAGATTTAAAGATTTACCTTTTAGAAAATTTTGCAGTTACCTAATTGCTCTCTTCCTGTTGATTGAAAGTAGTTATCCTCAAACTCAAAACCTATCTACATGAGTATAAACCATGTCATCCAAAAGCTTAAACTATTAGAAAATAAACACTTCTATTTAAACATATTAGAAAAATAAACACTTCTATTTATAAATATTAGGTCTCTTACATTATTAATCAATAGCTCAAGTAGAGAGGAGGACATCTATTCCATGTAATTTAAGTCATACACTAACAGAACCTAGCCCATAACGATAACATTAAAAGTTTTGTCAATGTTACACTTCAAGTGATGCTTGACGATGAGCGAAGTAATGATGTTAAAACCACAAGTGATGCCAACATGGGAAAATAATGTGAGAAAAAGCTTTCTGGATTACAGTGTAAGAAAATTTGAAAAAGAGAAAACTATAGGACTCAATGGGATTCTCTACGAAAAGAAGCATTTCGAGTTCCAACAAGGGACCATATTTTTCAAAGTATCCTTCTTCTTTGGTAAATATAGTAAAATTTTCATACTTATCTTTCTCCTTCTTTCACTAAAATTATTGTCGCAATCCCAATATCTTAAGAAATCCTTCTTTTCACTTAAAATATGTTTTGATTTGATAAGGAATCCCCTCCATTACAGTGTGAAGGACTTGACTTCTTCACTGCATATAATTAAATCTCTATAAGAGCTCTTTTGTAGATAAGCTAAAACTTTGACTTTGATAGAAAAAAAATCTAGCTAAATGATAAATTGATTATACCATATAGGTTGGGATAAAGTATAGGGAAGGTGGCGAGAGCTTATGGAAATACTGGGCTTCACATTGCATTATTTAGGTTATTATCTCTATTTCTCTGTGATACTTGATTGTTCAAGGGAAAAGACATAAATTCCCCTATGAACTTGTTACGAAAAGTCAGTTACACACTTAAACTATTTTGACAACCTATTACACACCTAAATTACTTAAATGTAAATTTATTCAACCCTGACGTACGTACAATCAGTCACATGATGAGAAAGTGTTTCACACTCATGTCACGTCACGTCATCATCATGTCACTGCCACATCAATAATTACGTTAGATTTTAAAAAAAGTCCATGCTACCAATTGCTTCTTCTTCCCTATACACCATCAAACCCACCATTAAATCACTACCATTGTTGCTATTATCACGAAATTCACTTCTCCCCCACCATGTATTTCACCACCCACAACCAAATTCACCACCGGAATCTTCCCACAACCACTATCATCATAAAAAAATGATAAAAACCATAATAAATTTAACTAAATTCACAATCGGAACCACATCACTACCATTGAAATTCATCACAATCATAACCACAAATTTCAGCATCCACATAAAAATCACGAGTTTCATTGTCACTATCGAAATTAAAAGTCATACCACCACTAATTTTATAACCAATCACCAAACCCACCACAAAATTTTTTATCACAATTTTAAATTTCATTCAAGCTCAAAGAGGAGAATGGCGTTTACTATTACTGATTTTGACGAAATCTAGAGAGAATTTTTCTGAGAGAGAAGAAAGATCTATGAACATACATTAAAATAAATTGAATTTTGTGCAGAACCCAGAAACTTTTTACATAGAAAAAGACAGATCTAAACAATTTCTTATTTCAAATGCTCACAATCCACAAAAAAGATAAAAATAAATTGAGTAATCAATGTTTGACTTGATGAATTTCTTATGGGAATAGTAAGGATTGGCAAATTTTAAATGTCTCACCGAAAATTTTTTCAAGCAGTGAACCTAATTAATTGAACAACTTCGCCGATCTTTGCAATGAATTTCTATCCCGCAATGTTGTTTTCTATTTTTCTCTTAAAAATTTATCATGAATTTTTTTTCTCCTTTGTCATAGCAAAAAGAGTGTCTGTGATAAGAAAAAAATGGAGTAGAAGAAAGCTAGGGTAACATGCATGAAGGAGAAGGGTGAGGGTGGGGAATAATTTTGCCTTTTTTAAAAAACTCAAATGGGCCCTTATTTATTTTGTATTTGAATTATTTCCACATCAGCTTTGAGGATGATATTAAATTCACTTTTGAGTAGTATAGGTGTGTAATTGATTGCCTCAATAGTTTAAGCATGTAATTGACTTTTCGGGACAACTTCAAGGGTGAATTTATGTCTTTTTCCATTGTTCAATGAGTTATTGAACATGGTCTATTCCTTAAGAATATATTATTAGCATTGATTTACAAGATAGGCTTTCCCTCATAGATATTTCATATACCTTATGCTAAATGGGTTGACCAAGTTTATTTTCATGCATTTTTTATATGCCATGTGTTTTTGCGTACATAATTAATTCTCATTTCATGAGATATATGTATTGATACTCTGATATGTACAAAGTGTATGACATGATGTAAAAGTTTCTGCACATAGTGTAATAGGTATGGCATGGTGGGATTTAATGTCGTGTGGAATAATATGATTATTTAATCATGATGAGATTTGATTGTGTGCTAATTGACATTTTTTCACACAAAATAAATTTATTATATAATGATCCTTGTTTTCAATGATAAAACTGGTAAAATATGTGTTTCACAAAAAAAAAAAAAAAATCAAAAATTGGAGTCGTCACTTGACAGTATGTTTTGGTATGCCAATTTACTGTCTAAAATCAATTCACTCTTTAAAATAAACTTGATTCCAAATGATGAATCCACAACAAGATTCTAGTTCAGAAATTTTATTTAACAGGGGAAAGGTGTGAGGCTCCCTTGAGTCCCGTAATTTTGGCAGTCACTTTTTTAACTCATATTGACTTAATAAAACTCAAATCAACTAACACATAGGGACACACAAAATGTGTATGAGGTTGTACCTCCTAAGATAAAAAGAAAAAGAAAGAAGTACTAAAATAAATCAAAGTTATCCTACGATATGCCTCGTTGATGTCATCCATCGCCTTCATTACATGCACTTAGGGGCATTTTACTTTTAAAAAATAATTAATCAAGGAGATAACCTCTCACCGCCCAAGCATTCATGTATCGCATTCTTGTCACGGCTGAAAGTATACCTAGATTCTAGACGTGACATGACATATAGGATCTAGAAAGAATCTAAAGAACATCAATTCTTATAGTTTTATTATTAAAATTCTAGTGGTGTCACAACTTTTGGACTGTTCAATTTGTCATGTAGAACATCAACTTTTCACTTTTTGTACATATCAATTTTACTGTAGCCATACATCACTATTTGTAATTCCTGCAAATTATTTAAAAGTGCAAATACCAGAAATCAACTGAGCAAGTTCTTGTCAAGTGTATGAACATCACCATTCAATTAAAAAATTTAATATAAAAACAATCATTATTTATTTAGAAATGAAACTATAGTTTATCTCCCTGCATACTCAAGAAATTTTAAAAAGAAAGTAATTCATTTTTTAAAGAAAATTTTAAGAAAGTAATTCAATTTTTTAAAGAGAATTTTAAGAATGTAATTCAATTTTCTTGAAGATGTTGGTACAAAGTGTCACAACCAAAAGTACATCCTAGACGTAACATGGCGTATAAGACCCCGAGAGGCCCTACACAAGTAACTTAGCATACATCATACAAGATATTAGAAACAAAAGAGTTTAAAAGGAAGCATTTCATACAAAAGAGTTTGACAAAAGCGAATGTCTAAATATAAGTCTCAAAGTCATCTATTACATCATAAGGAAAGTGATTGGGACGTAACCCATACATCAGGTACGAAGTCAGAAAATGGAAATGACATGAAAGCAATAAAAGACTCTTGACCCTCGAATCATGAGGACTCACCCATCTTCAACAGCCCAAAAGAATCAACTAGCCATGAGTATGGGGAATAGGAGCGTCGGACCCTTCATTAGTGAAACAATGTAGGCATAAGTATGCATTAGTACAAGGAATGTGCTAAGTATGAGGTAATAGGCATAAACATAGGCATGATGACATAAGTAACTTAAAATGAGTAGGCATGATCATAATGATACATTTAAAAGCTTTGAAGAAGAAATGACATGAAAATCTTGAAAGAATGGTCAAATATATTAACATAAAGGACATAAGAAAAGCTTTGAAAAAACATAGTCATTTTGTGAGATATTAGTTTTAACCGACAATAAGACCATTAGAGCTATATCATAGAATCCAGTATATCCCTCATACCGAAAGAAGGGGAAACTACATGTCAAGGTAAAATCCATACATATCATCATTAGCTAAAGTGGATCCACTAGCTAAGTCCTTTAAGACAATCCTACGGGGACACATAGTTTGGGACTAGAGATTGCTACTAGAGACTACCCTAACTGAGCCTCACCCTCAAAGTCCTGTCGGTGCTAAGTCTAAATCCCAACGGAATGGATAAAAGTCAAATATCATTTTAACATAGGAAAGACAATGATCAATACCAATCCACAACTTTTAAGATCAAAACATAAAATAGCTCCTTAAACATAATTCAACATAGATGAGAAAACCTTTCACCAATGTGAATTCATATGTGAGAAATATCTTTCACAATCATGATCATCATAGTAAGTGAGAAATCCTTTCACAATAACATCAATACTTTCCTTTCAAAGCTTCTTAAATTCATTAACAATAACTTTATGAAAACATGCATATCTTCATAAATTCATAATTCATAGTTCATAGGTTAATCATAGTATCATGGTTGAAAGCATAAATAAGGCATGGGTAAATGCAATTTCAACTAACAGCCCAACAAGAATACAACCTCATTAACAACACATAATCAAGGAGGAACATCAACTCCAAGATTAAATGTACTCAAAACACCATTTCATAAGGTATCTATGCAAGTCATACTCAAATGCACATAATCATGAAGAAATCAATCAAAACGACATCAATATCTCAAAAGCAAGTTTTCATAAGCATGCATGCATGGAAAAACATAAGAATGACTAAGAAATGAGGATGGACCACTCTTTGCTTGCGGGGGCAGGAGTCGAAATAGCGCTTAGCAACACTTTTGAGGAAATTAGGCACCCATAATTTTGGGTTTCCACAGGCCAAATCGACAATATGGATCATACACTCCTAGGACATGGTCGGAGGGAAAGAGATGGGGATAACAGGACATCATATCGGCCATCGCCTCCCAAGTAGCACCCTCAACACTTTGATTTCTCTATAAGACTTTCACGGATGCAACTTCCATTTTTCTTAACTTCTTAACTTTCCGGTCAAAAATCTCAAGTGGGACCTATTTATTAGAATGACTCTCTTTCATACCAAGACTCTCCAATGGAACAATGGATTTTGGATCACCAACACATTTCTTCAACAAGGAGATATGGAAAACTGGATGTACCGACACCAAGTCATTAGGCAATTTGAGTTCATAAGCAACTTTACCAATACGCCTCAAAATATGATATGGGCTCATATAACGGGGACTAAGCTTCCCTATCTTTCCAAACCTCATCACACCCTTCATGGGTGAAATCTTTAATTAGACCCAATGATGTACATAAAACTCAAGGTTTCTCCTTCTAACATTGGCATAGGACTTTTGTCGACTTTGAGTTATTTTTCAACCTATCTCTAATAAGCCAAACTTTCTTCATAGCCTCATGTACCAACTCAGGACCTATCAAGGCAACCTCACCAAATTCAAACCAACATATAGGAGATCTACACCACCTCACCAAATTTAAAACAACCTATAGGAGATCTACACCTCCTATCATAAAGAGCCTCAAATAGAGCCATACCAATGCTTGAATGATAGTTATTATTGTAAGCAAACTCAATCAAAGGCAAATGATTATCCCAATTTCCTTTGAAGTCAATCACACAAGTTATCAACGTATCTTCTAAAGTTTGGATAGTACGATCCGCTTGCCTATCGGTTTGAGGGTGAAAGGTCGTACAAAGGTTTATTGATCTTGTTGTACCAAAATAGGCCTATTAGAGTCTTGTGGAATTGTATCGAGACGTCTGTAATTTTTTTAGGGGGCTACAAAACTTTAGAAAAATCCTCTCATTTATTTTCTTTCGTGCTATAGCTTGATTCCAATTGGCACCTGACGATCCAAATTTGTATCTAACCTTCTTCATTCTTCTATCCGCGGATGGTAGATACTAGATGCAACAGACTTAGAGTACTAGTTCTAGTAGCGGAGCCAGTGGTTCGAGGCCAAGAAAGATGTAGATGTAGAGGCAGAGGAAGAGGTAGGGGCATGGGCATAGGGAGGACCATACCCGCAAGGGGTGAAACTTTGGAAGTGGTTGGGCCGAGGCCAACAACCCCTCCCCCACCCCAAGATCATGTTGAGGAAGTGGTTGAAATGGTGATTAACGAGAATGTTGAACCAAAAATGTAGGCACAAGTTGGGGATGCATGTCCTCCCCCAATGACTTCTGAGGTACAAGTGTTGGAGTTTTTGATTGGGTTGGCAGGTACAGGAGCCACTCATGTTATACCAGTTACTCAGGTCCCAGGTACTCAACCTGTTGTTGCTACGACTCTCAGAATAGATGAGGCTTTATGCATAGAGTCCTTCTTTCATCATGACTAGTACTAAGCATGAGCTTTTGACCAAGTTCGTAGAACTAAAGCCTCAAGTGTTCCATGGAACAGAGAATGAGGATGCGTACAAGTTCATTCGAGACTATTATGAGAGGCCACACATATTAGGTATTGTTCATCAACATGGGAAATAATTTTTTACCTTCTAGTTGCAGAGTCATGCCAAGAAGTGGTGGAGCACTTGTGTGGAGTGTCGTTAGTCGCTTTGGCCTCCATTGACTTGGACTCAATTTCATGCATTTTTTCTAGGGAAGTATATGCCTCATAATCTGATAGATCGAAAGAAGGATGAGTGTCTGGCCCTTGAGTAGGGTAATATGTCAGTTGTAGCCCTTGAGGCCAAATTTCATGCTTTGTCCCATTATGCTACTCACTTTGTAAGAACTGAGGAGTAGAGGATCCAACTCTATGTGAAGGGACTAAAAACTGACCTGCAGGTGTTATCGGTGCAAATGTCTTCAACTTGAAGGAGCTTCAATGAGGTATAAAAATTATGTTAATAAATTTGAAGGAGTTCGACAAGTTGGGAAGACAAAGGCATTAATTAAGAGTCCCAAGAATCTGGGTAACTACAACGATTCTTACTCAAAGGGTTCTGGTCACCAGGTGTATTCAACCCATTTGATTCAGGCAACTTTGCCCACTTCTACATGTGGCTATTCTGGGGTAACACGACAGTCTCCAACTTAGGGTAGCCAAGGAACCTCCTATTCCTCAACAAGCAGGCTTTCGCTTGACCGAGCATGCTTCAAATGTCGTAAGGTTGGTCACTTTAGGAGGGAATATCCTTATACCCCAACAAGTAAACCAGGTAGAGAGGTTTCTTGAGATGATGATAGAGGTCAGTGTTACGCCTTTCCAAGAAGGCTAGAGGCGGAGGCACGCCATGATAACTGGTACTATTTTTGTTTGTGACCGAATGGCTTCTGTTTTGTTTGATCTAGGTTCCACTTATTCATATGTATCTATTAGTTTTTATTGTGGACTTGACTTGTGATATGACTGATCCCTCTATTTATGTTGCTACCCCTATTGGAGAGTCTGTTGTAGTAACCCATGTGTACCATTCTTGTTTTGTGATGTTTATGGGTCTGCAAACTTGAGTTGATTTTGTCATTTGGATATGGTGGAATTTGATGTCATTTTGGGTATGACTTGGCTGTATATTTATCTTGTTGTTTTAAACTGCAATTCTAGGAAATCAACCCTAGAGATTTTGGGTAGAGGTAAGCTCAAGTGGGAAGGTGTGTACAAGCCTAAGCTAGTAAAGATCATATCCTACATTCGTGCGAAAAGGCTATTGTGGATGGTTTTCCAGCCTACTTAGGTCATCTCCGGGATGTTAGTGTAGAGTCCCCTTCTAGTGAGTCAATTCCCATAATCTTAGATTTTACGTAAGAGTTTCCTACAAATTTGTCGGGCATGCTTCAGGATAGGGATATTGATTTTTTCATAGATTTGGATCTGACCACTCATTTAATCTCTATCCCTCCCTACTGCATGGCTTCGGTAGAGTTGATAAAACTCAAGACTCACCTTCAAGAGCTTTTAGATAAGGGATTTGTTCGGCCTAGTGAATTTTCTTGGGGAGCTCTGATGTTGTTCATAAGGAAAACAATTGTAGTATGAGGATGTGAATAGACTCCTATTAGTTGAATAAAGTCACTATTCACAATAAGTATCCTTTACCTCACATAGATGATATGTTGGACGAGTTGTAGGTGCTTCAGTGTTCTCTAAGATTTATTTAAGGTCAGGATAGCATCAGTTAAAGATTAGACTAGAAAACATACCTAACAACTTTCAAGACTCGAAATGGGCATTATGAGTTCTGGGTGATGTTCTCTTGTCTAACTAATGCACCCGCAACCTTTATGAGCTTGATGAATTTGGTCTTAAACCCTTACTTGGATTCTTTTGTGATTGTGTTTGAATTTGATATTTTGATTCATTCCAAAAGTAAGGAGGAATATGCAAAACACCTTTGTATTGGTACGGATATCCTGGGATAACAGTAACTATATGCCAATTTCTCAAAGTGTGAATTCTGGCTGACTTTGGTAGCCTTTGTGGAGCATGTGGTTTCTAAAGATGGGGTGATGGTAGGTCCCAAAAAGATTGAGGCAGTTAAGAACTGGGTCCGGTCTAGTTCTATGACAGTGGTTAGGATCTTTGTGGGTCTTGCTAGCTAATACTGCCGATTTGTCAAGAACATAGCTTTTATTTCTACTCATATGACTAAAATGACTTAGAAAGAGGTTCATGTTATCTAGTACGATCAGTGTGAGGAGATCTTGAAAAGGCTCAAGGCACTTCTGACTACGACTCCCATCTTGACACTACTGTGGAAGATAAGGATGTCATTGTTTATTATATTGCTTCACATTCGGGTTTGGGTGTTGTGTTGATGCAGGACAGGAATGTCATAACCTATGCTTTGAGGGAGTTAAAGATCCATGAGAGGACCTACCCTACCCATGATTCAGAGTTGGTAGTGGTAGTCTTTGCTCTTAAGATTAGGCCATCGTAGTCTAAAACATGTGTTCACTCAGAAGGATCTAAATCTGAGATAGAGAAGGTGGATGGAGTGTATGAAGGACTATGATGTAACCATTCAGTACCACTCGGGCAAGGCCAATGTTGTGGCAGACGCGTTAAGCTGGAAGGAAATTAGCATGTGCAACCTAGCTTGCTTAAGGGTGTCCAAGAGACCCTTGGCCAGAGAGATTCTGACTTTGGACTCTAAGTTCATGCAGTTAAGTATTTCAGCGAAAGATTGGGTGCCATCCAGTATTGAGGTCAAACCCACTTTCATATAGGAGATCAATACTAAGCAGTTTGAGGATGAAGACTTGAACAAGTTTAGGAACAAGGGGGTGTTTGGGGAGAGGCTACACTATAAGCAGGTGGTGTGATCAGTTTTAGAAGATAGATTTGGTTCTTAGGGTTGATAACTTGATTCAGAATGTGTTAGTAAAATCTCATGATTCACGTTATTCAATTTATCTAGGTGTGACCAAGATGTATTGGGATTTAAGGTGGCTTTATTGGTGGTCAGGAATGAAGAAAGACATAGTTGAGTATGTATCAAAGTACCATAATTTTCAACAGGTAAAGTATGAGCATCAAAGGCCTACCGGTCTACTTCAGAGAATTCCCAATCCTCCCATTCCTGGTAGAAGTAGGGAAGGATTGCCATGGACTTCGTGGTGGGACTCTGTAAGAATTTGGGAAAGTATGATTCTGTATGGATTATCGTTGACAAGTTGACTAAATCAGCTCATTCTATTCTGGTTAAGGTGGATTATAACTCTCAGCAGTTCGCTAAGATTAATGTCAAGGAGATAGTAAGGCTGCACACAATGCCTTTTTCTATCATTTCAGACAGAGACACCAAGTTTACTTCTAAGTTATGGGGTAAGTTGCATCAAGCGCTGGGCACTCAACTCACTTTCAGCACAATCTTTCACGTCATATGGATAGTCAGTCGGAGAGAACGATTCAGGTTCTTTCTTATATGGGTTATGGAACAATTTCCTAAAATTCTTCATAGCTCCCTGAAGATTTGATGTGGAAGTCCACACCGATCCTCAGGACTCTATTCAACATTTTTTCTTGTACTCGGAGATTGGTACCCTGGGTTCTGATACCAAATTATCACAATCCAAACCATCGAGCCATATGGGAACCTACTTTAACCCTAAGATAGGAGAGACCTTACCACCCAAGTAAAAACTGAAAGACCGTGGAAGTAAATAAAATTTGATACATCACCTATTTAATTAAGGAAACAATTTTCCAGCCTTACTAGAAAAACATTGTCTTAGAAAAACACTTGAACCCTCTCTAGGAACTAGTCTAAATAGGTACAAGAGCTTCTAAGAGAGTACAATATAAACTCACTCAATTGATAGGTTATGGTAATCAACTAGAAATCGACCAAAAGGACCTGACCGGGCATCTTGTGGGTGAGCTACCGGCTAATATCTCACACGCTCAACATTGTTAAATTATTTAATCATTATGGAAAATAAGACACAACTCCCATTTTACGGAAAAAGGAGTAGAAGCTGTTGGAGATCATCTTCGTCTTCACCTAAGAAACATCATTGATCTTACAACCAAACTATGCCAAGTGC
This sequence comes from Solanum etuberosum, assembly GCA_029582245.1. Taxonomy (NCBI): domain Eukaryota; kingdom Viridiplantae; phylum Streptophyta; class Magnoliopsida; order Solanales; family Solanaceae; genus Solanum; species Solanum etuberosum. The sequence continues at coordinate 21,868 of JAJONR010002253.1, read as the reverse complement.
ATAGCAGGAGTACTATCAGTATACATAACATATACCGATAGACATGCATCATCAGTCGACTTGAATACACCACATAATAACATGTAATTAATTAGTTGAAACATGTAACTTGAAACTATACAACCACAACCCTTACTATCTAGCACTACTACCCTTGCACTCATACACTCTATCCTAAGTATCCCTACTCCGTTTCCGCTTCCAACTCCCCCATTAAGAAATTTCACCTTCCTAACCGATCTCCTAACCCTTCTATCATATAATGATTTCTCGGAACCCACCCACTCTGCCAACACTAGAGTCTTTCCTACTGAATCCATTCATTATCTCAAATCCACCAACTAACTTTATTAACCGGTAAAACTCCTAATTATTTGCCTTGAATCAATCCACACATGATTCAATACTATCACAGGTAACCTGGACAACCCAAACGATCCCTGAAACATCATATACAGTACTGAACATACAATCCGGGTCTACAGAAGAACCATCCCAACATTTAAATACAACAGCCCGACCACTCCGAGACCAACATGTGATAAACACAACACAATAAATAAACCTAATCTACTCATGGTACAAACATACAAGAGAAATAACATGTACCAGACGTAGTAGTTGAGCCAGCCATTAATAAAACTATACCGGCATGATACTTGAGCCAACCATATAGATGTCCCACACCAAGCGTGGTACTCGAGCCACCTAAATATGTACCAAGCATGGTACCCGAGCAAACCAGGAGATATTATGTACTAGGCGTGTGTATGAGCCAACCGTTAGTATGTACCATGCATGGTACCAAAGCCCACCAAAGTAAACACATTAATTACATAAGATTGACAACATGTTGATATTCAGTTTATACTTCTTCCATTTACCTAACTATACATTATACATACTAATGAGACAATTAACAAACACATATATTATAAATGGGAAACAAAATCACCATCACCTATTTCCAAAGATTCTTCGAATAAAGTTTCTAACTCATAATTTGATTACCCACAATTCACCACCACTAGGATAACACCAACCAATCATCATAAGGTAAACATTAGCTAATCAAGTCCATTACTATCCTAAATAACCATAAATGCGAGATCATTCACCCAGATTCCATGCCGAAATACCTATACATGGAATCTCCCGACAACTTTCAAGGTATTGTAAATTTAAAGACATGTCTAACTATTCAGTTAAGCCTAACCACCGAGATGCCAAGTAATTGCTGAAGAACTATGAACATGAGCTTCTAGATCCGTGGGGGATGAATCTTGACGAACTTTGGCCTGAATCTGTGGGTTTGACCCCTTCGGCGTTGAAATCTCTCCCCTCCTTCGTTTCTAAGCTTGGAGGGGGAGAGAGGAAAGCGAGAATGGGAGAGAGGCCAACGATATTTCTCTATGTATCCCAGATACTTGTGAATCACACTAGATACATATATCTGACACTAGTTACATGCATTAGGGATACCAGATACGCGAGCAAGATAGGAGAGTGGCGGGCAAGATTGGAGGGAAGTGAGCGAGATAGGAGGGAGGCGAGCGAGATTTGTCTATGTATCCTAGATTTATGTGAATCCACCTGAATATAGTGTATCTAGAACAAATTACACCTAATTTTGACCCCATGTATCAAGACGTATTTGGACGCACCAGATGCATGTATCTGAAGACCAAAATCTGGTAAAATTCATAATATTGTAAACTAGCGTGTATTTAAATAATTAGCTCCTAAATTAGAGAAATTTTGATAAATTATTATTTACTTATAGAAAACATATCTCAACAATTTATATGAAATATCACTAATTCAAGCTATATTTAAAAAAACAATTCTTTTATTTTAAATTACTTGAGGATGTTTAAGAAATCAAAAATTAAAATTGAACAAAATCAAATATCAAACAAAATCTACGTACCAACAATTTTGTATTAAGTTTAGTTTTTATTAATATCGAATCATGTATAGGGATTTCATACTATATATATAAGCCATAAATTGTCATTTAAGCGTATTCCTGAAGCTTTCTTCATGAGTTTGTATTTTTCTATATTAAACTTAATGAATAGTAATTCTTTTTATTAAAGTTAGTTAAGTTTGAGACAACGGCAAATCTAGGATGTTAAGGTTGTGGTTGTTGAGTTTGAGACAACGGCAAATTTAGGATGTTAAGGTTGTGGTTGTTGAACCTTTTATTGTAAATTTACAATCGATCATGAAATAGAAGTGAAAAAATATTTAAACACAAGAATTAAACAAGTTAATAAAAACCCATTCAAAAAAGTTAAAAAGTAAACATAAAAAATGAACTATGAAAGAAAAAAGAAAAAAGAAGAAGAATACATATTTTAGACAAAAAGAAGGAAAAGTCAAGCAAGAAAATTAGGAGGGGAGTTCATAAAAATTGTGTTAAGTAGAGTTCGAACTCTTAACACTTTGTTGAGCGTGACTTTCAACCCACACACCTAACCAAAGTGCCCATCATATTTTAGACCCAAATTTTTGATCCATGTATACTAGCAACTCAATGTTTTTAATTTTTGAATATAAGACTATGACTATGATTTTTGAATAGTAACTTAATTTTGCTCATTTGCATGTGTTTGTCATATTATATTGTGGTGGTTACTACCTATATAAATAATACAAGACGCAAGGTTTTTATGGTGAGTCAATAAAAATTTATCAATTATGACCTTCGCGATTTTAGATCGTGCCATATATAAGTATGATCTAGTGATTATTAGGTGTTGTCCAACTATAATCATGAAAATTTTAGTCGGAACATGTCAATAATTTACACAATTTAATTATTAATTTATATTTAATTTTAGTAAATTATGCTAATATTCTAAATTCTTGTTATACTTGAAAACCCTTGTTCTTATGGCTAGAATTTAATGAGACGATTGATTCTTCTCTAAGTACATAATATGGATTCATATGACCTTACTCCAAATATTGAATCCTTATTAAGTCTGATATTTAACTGATAGATAAATTTGGTACGATCTCTAATGATCTCCCACAAACACCACAATGGTTGAATCCAAACTTTTTTTTACACGATCAGAAAATCGGAGAAGTGATGGTAGCTACCTAACTCACTAATAGGTAAGTCAATCCAAAATTATAAGTCATATGACGAAACATGAATACATGAAAATTATGGTTAAAACAAAAAAAAGTTGTAAATCGGTCATTTTCATAGAAACACATATGAAATTGTGAAAATAGATACAAAGGTTTTCAAAACATGTTACCACTAGTACAAGCCTCTATGAATCCGAATGCAACCTCAAAACACTAGAATATGCAAAAAATAAAACGATAAAATGGAAAATAAGGATAAAGAAAATCCAGAGACCTATGAATCATTCAAACAACTAAAGATCTTGGATAATCAATTAGCGAAAAGCATTTCTTGGACAAATAAGCATTTCATAAAACATTTGCATAGATTTTATAAGAAAATGCATAAGTCCATAATTTATCTCTTGAGGTTCAAAACCCACTTTCAATCATCAATACATAGAAAACATGAGTTAGATATGGATTTCATCATAAATTCATGTAAAACTAGTAATACATGCTGAATTTCATAAAACTCTTCCTTTAAACTCAAATTCCACATCATACGATTCATAACTTGAAAACATAGGAGATTACATGGGTTCATGGGGGAAATCATCATAAAATCATAGTATTCATTAATTAATGCATTAGAGATCATAATTCAATCATATAAATCAATAATCAAAGGAACCCATGGTAATTGAAGAAAACCCTTATTCAATTGGGGATTTCTACCTTTGGAAATAGAGGAATTTGGGAACTCCATGGATGGAAGGAATCCATGGATGAAAAGTATCATACCTTGAATCCAAATGCTAGCTTTCAATGGAGGAATTGAGAGTTGACTTGAAGCCCTAGGTTGAATTCTTCTTCTTCTTCAAGTTTCTAGAGAGAGAAATATTTTGGAGAGTTCTTCTTTTGTGATTTTGGAAGAATGAAGTGAATGGGCTAATTTGGGGGTTGAATATACTTATATAGGGGTCTTAGTGAAGGGTAAAACGATGTAGTATAGGAGTTAATTAATAATAAAAAGACCAAACTACCCCTAAAAATAACTGCTAGCCCACCACTGACGGACCCCAGTCAACGGACCGTGGTCTGACCTACGGTCCGTCCTGGTGGACCATCATTCGTGGTCAGAGAGTTGATTTTTGGCCAGTGAACCACGGAACTGACCACGGACCGTGGTCTGACCTACGGTCCGTAGGTCTGGCCGTGGTCCTGAGCCTCAAAAGACTTGGCAGGGTGGCCAATCCATGGACCACACTACGGTCCGTGGTTCTACCCACGGGCCGTGGTTGGCCTCCGTGGCTGGCACCTGCAACTTCCCAAAATTTGCTTCATTTCCCTTTTTCGGATACGAGGTGTTACAATACCTCCCCCTTGGGATCATTCATCCTCAAATGAGATTCAAACTGGTTCTAAAAGAGTAGGAGAGGAACTAACAACCCAACCTACAATGCAATGCATACAACCGAGGAGGAACTATCGACTCCAAGCTAGGATGTTCTCAAAACATCAAAAGAGGGGTGAAACTAAGTCTAACAGCCCATCATGCATGCAATGCACATATACAAGGAGGAAACATCAACTCCAAGTTAAACATACTCAATGCATCATAAGGAAGTAGAAACTATATCTAGCAACCCAATCTGCATGAAATTTCAAAATTTATCATGTTCAAGGAGGAACTGCCTTCTCCAAGCTAAAAGCATGCTCAACACAATCTCATGGAGCCTATATGCAATTTGTTCTCAAAATCATAGCTAACACATGTTCATCTATTCATCTCATGAAGTCTATAGGCAATTCATACTCAATGAACAACAACATGAGAAAAATCAATCATATAAACTCATTTTCTTTCAAAACACAAGTTTTTCATGAACATGCATAACATAAGGAAAACATGGAAACACATAAAACACATGACTCCAAAACAAAGGTCAAACCAAGAGGAACTCATTACCTCAAGCTAGAGTAGGAGAAGACGGAAAGAGATGAGGATATCAGGACATCATATCGGCCTCAGCCTCCCAAGTAGCACCCTCAACCAATTGATTCCTCCACAACACTTTCACGGAAGCTACTTCCTTATTTATCAACTTCTTGACTTGCCGGTCTAAAATCTCAATCGGAACTTCCTCATAAGAAAGACTTTCATCAACTCCCAATCCTTCTAAGGAAACTATGGGTGTTGGATCACCAACACATTTCTTCAACATGAAGACATGGAAAACCGGATGCACCGATGCCAATTCATTTAACAAATTTAGCTCATGAGCAACCATACCAACACGCCTCAAAATATAATATGGGCCTACATATCGGGGGCTAAGCTTCCCTTTCTTACAAAACCTCATTACACCCTTCATGGGTGAGATTTTCAAGTAGACCCAATCATGAATGTCAAACTCAAGATCCATTTTTCTCACATCGGCATATGACTTTTGCCGACCTTGAGCCATTTTCAACTTTTCTATAATAAGTCAAACTTTCTCTATGGCCTGATGTACCGATTCGGGACCTATTAGGGCAAATTCACCCACCTCAAACCAACCTATAGGATATCTACACCTTCTACCATATAAGGCCTCAAATGGAACCATATCAATACTCGAGTGATAGCTATTATTGTAGGCACACTTAATCAATGGCAAATGGTCATCCCAATTACCCTTAAAATCAATCACACAAGCCCTTAAAATATCTTCCAAATATTGGAAAGTACGCTCCGCTTGCTCATCGGTTTGGGGATGAAAGGCCGTGCTAAGCTTAACCTTAGTGCCCAGACCCTTTTGGAATGACTTCCAAAATTGGGAAGTGAATTGGGAACCACGATCGGAAATAATGGACAAAGGCACTCCATGCAACCTTACCATTTCTCTCATGTATAACTTGGCATTGTCCTCCGCCGAATAAGAAACCTTGACGGAAAGGAAATGAGCTGATTTCGTCATCTGATCTAGTATCACCCAAATCGAATCATGTTGTCGCCGAGTGTGAGGCAAACAAAAAATAAAGTCCATATTCAAGTATTCCCACTTCCAAGTAGGAATGCTAATTTCTTGGGATAAACCTCCCGGTTTCTGATGCTCACCTTCACTTGTTGGCAATGTGGACACCTAGCCACAAATCCCGCAATATCCTTCTTCATCCCATTCCACCAATAGACTTCCCGCAAATCATGGTACTTCTTGGTGGCTCCCGGGTGAATGGAATACCGCGAACTATGAGCTTCTGTCAAGATCTGTTCCCTCAAGTCATCCACATTTGGAACACATAAACGACCTTGGTATCTAAGTACATCATCTCCCCCTTGGGAGAAAGCCTCAACGGATTTCTTAAGCACTGCTTCCTTCAATTCTTCCAAAATTGGATCAAGACTTTACTTGGCTTTCACATCCGCCGCTAAAGATGATTCTGAACCATTGTGGACCATAACACCACACTTGGTAGAGTCCACAAACTGAACACCCAATCGGGCCAATCTATGATTATCTCGAACCAACTCTTTCTTTTCTTCTTCAGTATAAGCAACACTACCCATAGATAACCGACTAAGAAAATCCGCTACCACATTAGCTTTACCGGGGTGATAAAGAACACTCATGTCATAATCTTTCAATAACTCAAGCTACTTTCTTTGGCGAAGATTTAGATCTCTCTGATTAAACACATATTGCAAACTCTTGTGGTCAGTAAACACATCTCCATCAACTCCATACAAATAGTGCCTCCAAATATTTAAGGCAAAAATGACCGCCGCTAATTCAAGTTCATGGGTAGGATAATTCTTCTCATGAACTTTAAGTTCCCTTGAGGCATAGGCAATCACTTTCCCATTTTGCATAAGCACACAACCTAACCCAATTCTTGAATAATCATAATAAACCACAAAACCATTCGTCCCTTCCGGTAAAGTCAACACTGAAGCGGCAGTAAGTATATCTTTTAATTCTTGGAAACTCTTCTCACACCCTTCGGACCATATGAACTTAGCCTTCTTTTGAGTCAAAGTCATCAAAGGAGAGGCAATTGAAGAAAATCCCTCAACAAACCTTCTATAGTAACAGGCCAAACCCAAGAAACTTCTAATATCCGAAGGAGTTAGAGGTCTAGGCCAACTTTTGACCGCATCCGTCTTCTTAGGATCTACCTCAATACCCTTACTTGAAAGAATATGACCAAGGAAAGCTACAGACCTTATCTAAAATTCACATTTGCTAAACTTTGCAAAGAGTTGTTGGTCCTTAAGAATTCGCAACACGGTCCTCAAATGATAAATATGCTCATCCTCACTCCTTGAGTAGATCAAAATATCATCAATGAACACAATCACAAACATGTCAAGGTATTTTCTAAACACTCTATTCATCAAATCCATAAACGCCGCCGGAGCATTAGTCAACCCAAACGACATTACCAAAAACTCATAATGACCATACCGGGTTCGGAAAGCCGTCTTCGGAATATCATCTTCTCTCACCCTCAATTGGTAATAACCCGATCGAAGATCAATCTTAGAGAAATAACTTACTCTTTGAAGTTGGTCAAATAAATCATCTATCCTCGGAAGAGGATACTTATTCTTAATATTCACCTTGTTAAACTGACGATAGTCAATACACATACAAAGAGAACCATCCTTCTTCCTAATGAAAAAAATTGGACCACCCCATGGAGAGATACTCGGTCGGCTGAAACCCTTATCCAACAGATCTTTCAATTGTTCTTTCAACTCCTTAAGTTTTGCCGGATCCATACGGTAAGGAGAAATGGAAATAGGTTGCGTATCTGGGAGAAGGTAAATACCGAAGTCTATTCCCCGCTCGGGAGGAATACTGGGTAAGTCATCTGGAAACACTTTCGAAAACTCATTTACAATGGGGACCGACTCAAGAGAAGGGGTTTCAGAATCTACATCCCTCAACCTAACTAGATGGTAAATGCAACCCTTAGAAATCATTTTTCTAGGTTTAAGACAAGAGACAAACTAACCCTTAGGCATATAATTTCCCCCCTTCCACTCAAGGACAGACTCATTTTGAAACTGAAACTTGACTACACGAGTTCTACAATCAATAGAAGCATAACATGAGTGCAACCAATCCATACCCAAGATAAAACCAAAGTCTAACATATCAAGATCTACAAAGTCAACACTTTCTATAGACCCTCTTAGCCACATTAGAATCACCAACAGGAGTAGAGACAGAAAAATGATCTAATGACACATCAAGGAGCACATCAAATCTCATAGCCACATATGGCGTCACAAAAGACAAAGTAGCACCGGGATCAAGTAAAGCATATACATCAAGTTGAAAAACTTTCAACGTACCGGTAACCACATCGGGAGAACTCTCTTGTTCCCCATGGGTCTGACGTGCATAGAAGCGGTTTTGCTTAGGAGCATTGGAACCCGAACCACCAGGAGTAGCTTGCTTTCCCTCTCTTCCTTTAGCCGCAAACATTAGGCAATCCCTCATTTTTTGACCACTTTTACCACAACCGAAACAACCACCTATTCTGGTTAGGCACTTACCCTCATGCTTCCTTCCACACTTAGTACAAGTAGACCTAGGCAATGAAGATCCACTACCACTACCTCCTTGAGGCTTAGGGTTAGACACCCTATATTTGTTGAACTTTGGAGGAGCATTGGAGGAATCTTGATTGGAAAACCTTTGTCGAAATCTAGGACGACCATGTCCATCAGACCTTGTATGAGAGATATTTCCATCACCGGTCTTAACCCTTTTTGTCTCTGTAGACTTTTCCTTAAGTTTTTCCTCCTCAATTTATTGTGTATGTACCATGAGACGAGAGATGTCCATGTCATCAATGAACATGGCGGTTCGACACTATTTAACCACCATTTCGGACACACCTGAAAAAAACTTACTTATTCTAGCCCTTGAATCTGTAACCATTATTGGAGCATACTTAGACTATTGAGTGAACTTTAGAGAATACTCCCTCGTACTCATACTCCCTTGTCGGAGGTTAATGAACTCAAGCACCTTGGCTTCCCTCATCTCAAGGGGAAAGAACCTATCAAGAAAAGCGGCTTTAAACTTCTCCTAATCAAGAGGACCCGCATCTTTCAGACTCCCTTCCTTCCATTGGTTATACCATATTTGAGCTACTCCTTTTAGTTGATAGGCGGCCAACTCCGCCTTTTCCACCGGCGTAACCCCCATGATCATCAAAACCTTGTATACCTCATCAATAAACTCTTGAGGATCTTCTTCAACTTTAGAACCATGAAACTCCAGAGGATTCATCCTAGTGAAGTCCCTCACTCTTAAAGCCGTCATACCGACATTTGGGTTCATGGGAACCGCAACCTCCCTATTGGCTTGGGCTGTCACCGCTTGAGCCAACACTTGAAAAAAAGCCCTAAACTCCGCATTAGACACTTGTTCGGCCAAAGGATCGACCGGAACTTGAAGAGTTTGGGGAGGAGCTTCTTGTTTCTCATTCTCCCTCACATTCCTTCTATCATAAGCTCTTCGAGTAGCCATATCCTTTAGAGCATAGGATAAGGATTAGGAGATAGACCTTATAGAGTTAAACTCTATCGCATGACTTAAAAGTAATGAAAAAAGTGGAGTTTCCTAATCATCATGTAGCCTCTCATTTATAAATGTGGCACACTTAACACTTATGAACAAGAATCTACAAGACGTGGTTATGAGACATCCTAGGACCATTCTAAACCTTGTATTCTGATTAACAAGTTTGTCACGACCTAGGGGTACCCCCTAGATGTAACATGGCGTATAGAACCCTGAAGGACTCCATACAAGCCACTTAGCTCTCATAACATAAGAAATAGAATAATAAAAGTAAAACAATAGTCCAAGTCCAAAACATTTATAAAATAAAAGCGGAAGTCTAAAACAATTGTCACATTATAGCAATCTAATACAATAGAATGAAATTGTGCCTAGCCCATACATCATGTCCAAAAGAGAAATACATGAAAGAAACTGAGACAATAAACTCCGTCCTCGAAGCATGAGGACTCACCCAAAGCTTGGAAATCTCAAACTCAATCACTAGCCACGAAACTGATGACCCTGACTGTCGGACCCTACATTTTGAGAAAATGTAGGCAAGAGTATGCGTTAGTACAAAACAATGTGCCAAGTATCATAGCCATGCATAAAACATTTAAAACATGCTAAAAGGGACATTTCATTTCATGAAATGCAAGTGACCAAGCTAAAACATGATATAAGAGTTAGAAAACATAAGTCATAAAACCAAGGTGAATGCAAGCTAACATCATCTTTAAAACCTTTGAACTCATATGAGATACTTCTTGAAGTAACCTTAGTTCATTATTAATGTGGGGAATTAGCTTTAACCAACATAGAGACCATGTGAGCTATAACATAATTCCCTGGGCCTCCCACACCGAAAAGGGTTGTCCTACTTGCCAAGGTAGAACAATAAACTTCTAGCTTAAGTGGATCCACTATCTAATGTCTATCTAGACAATCATCTTATGGGGGCACATAGGTAAGGGATAAGGAGATTGCTTCTACAAACCCGGCCTCTACTAATGGAGAGAGCTACCATCTCAATATCCTCTCGGTGCTAAGCATAAATCCCACGGAATAGTTATTTCTTACTTGTTCTTATTATCTATGGAAAGGCATCCTAGGATAACCAATCCAAGCTAGTTTCATTAGGATAGCTCTTACTCTTTGATTCAATTAGCTGAGAAAGCCTTTCAGCTTAAGAATCCTTACTATGTGAGAAAACCTTTCACATCATGCTAGTATGTGTTTATGAGAATATCCTTTCAACAACACAACAACAACATCATCATTGGTACTTTACTCTCAAAGCACCCTTAAAATATTTGCATAGATTTCATAAGAAAATGCATAAGTTCATAATTTTTCTCTTGAGGTTCAAAACCCACTTTCAATCATCAATACTTAGAAAACATGGGTTAGATATGGATTTCATCATAAATTTATGTAAAACTAGTAATACATGCTTAATTTCATAAAACTCTTCCTTTAAACATAAATCCCACATCATATGATTCATAACTTGAAAACATAGGGGATTTTATGGGTTCATGGGGAAATCATCATAAAATCATAGTATTTCATCAATTCATGCATAAGAGATCATAATTCAATCATATAAATCAATAATCAAAAGAACTCATGGTAATTGAAGAAAATTCTAACTCAATTGGAGATTTGTACCTTTGGAAATAGAGGAATTTGGGAACTCCATGGATGGAAGGAATCCATGGATAAAAACTATCATACCTTGAATCCAAATTATAGTCTTCAATAGAGGAATTGAGAGTTGACTTGAAACCCTAGGTTGAATTCTTCTTCTTCTTCAAGTTTCTAGAGAGAGAAATATTTTGGAGAGTTCTTCTTTTGTGATTTTGGAAGAATGAAGTGAATGGGCTAATTTGGGGGTTGAAACTACTTATATAGGGGTCTTAGTTAAGGGTAAAACGATGTAGTATAGGAATTAATTAATTAGGAAAAGACCCAACTGCCCCTAAAAATAACTGCCAGCCCATCACTGACGGACCCCAGTCGACGGACGGTGGTCTGACCTACGGTCCGTCCTGGTGGACCATCATTCGTGGTCAGAGAGTCAAATTTTGGCCAGTGAACCACAAACCCCGACCATGGACCGTGGTCTAACCTACGGTCCGTAGGTCTGGCCGTGGTCTTGAGTCTCAAAAGACTTTGCAGGGTGGCCAATCCATGGGCCGTGGTTGGCCTCTGTGGCTAGCACCTACAACTTCCCAAAATTTTCTTTATTTCCCTTTTTGGGATACAGGGTGTTATAGAAAGGTTGCATTTTTGGCACATATGCAGTGGTCTACGAGTCCTACCTACAGACCGTAGGAAGTTTTACAGGTCATAGGAAGGCAGTCGTAGGATTTGATTGATATTTGAGAAATGTCAAGTCTCTGATGTTTCACCTACAATAGCCAGGACAAATCATAAGGTGGTCTACGGACTGTAGGAGGGATCTGTAGAGGTGTTCCAAACATAGAGAAATTTTTGTACTTTAATTTGGACTCTGCGGAAAGGGTCTACGGATCATACAGTAAACTATGACCCATAGGGTGGTCTCGTGGAAAGTTGGCTGGATTTTTGGGTTCCAGTAGTTGGGTCTATAATTGACTAGTACGGTCTAAATGGTCTTTTGTAAGTTTTAAATTGAGGGTATTTTGGTCTTTCCTACCTAATTAACCCCTAAACTATATCATTTTGGCCCTATAACTTCCCCTATAACCGTTTATACCCTCCAAATTATTACCCATTCCTCTCATTCACTCAATTCTCCCAAAATCCCCAAGTCTTCTTCTCCAATTTTCTCTCAAGATCTCTCAAAACCAAGGTTAGGATTTCATAAAGCTTCAAGGTTCCTTCCTCCATTGCTAGCGTTGTGATTACCTAAGGTATGTGGGAATTCACCAATGGATTCCCTTCATGCACTGGGTCCCAAAAGAATCTCAATCTCCTAAATTGGTTTCACCTAATTCTATTAGGGTTTTATGTATATCTTCACGAGTCCTCTATATTATGATGCCCCGAAATAGGGGGCGTAACTGGCACTAGATACCCTACTAGATCAAGTTACCTACTAAAACATACTAGCTAACCAAACTGTGAGACAAAAAGATTGGGCAGCACAACCTCTAAAAAGTGAAGCCTGGACCCCGAAGGTCATGTCCTGAATGAGAATAATCCATACAAACAATGGTAGACAAGCTAAAAAAAATATAAAGATGTACTAGCTAGCCGGCGAGGTCACAACTGAAGACATACCTACTTACACACACATATATATACATGCCAAGCCTATGGGCTGGAGATTGAAACATACAAAAGAAAACCCAAAATATTGTGTCCACAATAGCCTCTATGAGTGATATAAGCATTGTCAGGACAAGGCCCCAACTATACCCAAACTTTATAACAAAAGTAAACCTCCTCTGATAGCCCCAGGATAAGATGGAGCTTACCAACTCATAGGTGAACCTGAATCCTAGCGGGTGGGTTGATCAGAGTCCCTGCCTTAACCTGCTTGCATGAAACAAAAAGCAGCGTCCCTAGGCAATGGGACGTCAGTACGATTAAAAATGTACTGGTATGTAAAGCGGAAAGTAAAATCATAAATAGTTACTGTAAAAGGGTAATAGAGATACCACCTGAAATTGAAACTCAACTAATCTCCCTGGCTGACATTTGGCCTCCTACTATTTAAATATGCATGGTATGCTCATATAATCGTATGTCGTGAATAAACATATATATAGATGCAAATGCATGACGTACCCAACCAAATGCTAGCAATGGTGGTGCTTTCCGATAGCTAACCGGCATCATATACGCCAACCTGTGGCCATCGGTGTCTCATACGTATAAATATAGGCAATAGGCCCCATACCTCCCGATTATAGCTAGGGAGTAAAATGCATAGCATGTCATGTCATGGATTTATAACACCTATATGTTATCGTTGTCAGGTTGCCAATCTTGGCCCGTTTGTAGTCTTGTTCTCATAACCCCATAATAACTTTCGCATAACATATAACAATCTCTTGGAACCTCATATGTTCTTCAAAATAAGCTTGAAAAGTTAACTCGAATTTTATAAAGATAACCTAACCTTGTTGATATTCATAAGAAGTTTAAGGTGACTTATTTCGTTCCTAACTTGGTTCCTAGATAATTTATAAAAGAAGTATTTCAAAACCCAAGTGTTCGAATAGTTTAAACATTTAAGTTATATTTGAGTGTTTTGAAGATCGTGAGTTACTTTAAAGATTTTTCGTAATAACTTTTGTGGGGAAAGAGTGCTGGTTACAAGTAACAAGGGTCTCCCGTGATATTTTTAGTCACATCACCCAAAGAAGAATAAAAATTCATATATGTGGACATATAGTCAAGGAAACCGATAAAATGACATGTAGATGACGAATACTCTATTCATCCAAACGAGTGGAATATAAAAATGATAGAATCACTAAAATAATTCATCTGAGATCCCAGTGCCTTTCACTGAAGGTCTTTCTAGCAAGAGAATAGCAAAATATCACATTCGGCGTTTTAGGAATTTCCCAGGAGTGGTGCGAAAATAAGGGACATAGCTTAGCCTTAACATACCTTTCCAATGAACGCTCGAATGACCGTAGTTTCTTTACGAAAGTTGTTCCTTATGTCCTAAGCTTCGCAAAAACTATATATATACTACAGGGACACACCTATAAACAATTCATAATTGAGCTTAAATCGGCATATTTTCCATATGGCCTCAACTTGACGAAACGTCCGTAGAACTTCATAAAAACAATCATAAAAGAGTCCCGAGATGATTACCTTAGTTAACCAAGTGTAAACCTTGAAGAAACACCAATAACTACCAATTTATATCTTCAAAAACTATCTCAAAACGCAGCTAATAGAAGGGGAAAACGATTGCCACGTGTAGAGATCACGTTTCTAGGCACGGGGGCAACCTTTGATGGTAGAAATCGTCAAAAACTAACCTTCCTCATGCAAGAACTCCATTAGAACCCTCTCTTAAGCTTTCTTTCTGGTTAAGGAGTGAAAAGAAATGTTTTCATGGCTTAAAACGTTGAGTAAGCCGACATACCACATTTTTTACCCGACCCGGATTCTTCCCCGGTAGTCCGCAGTAAAACCCTCATAATTCTTTACTCCAATGTCGGTTGGATACGGGGTTTTATGCGTTGCAAACTAGACTCGTAGGACTTCAATTTTATGGGTCATGGGCCTTCTAACTCTTTATATATTGGGAGAAAACATCGAAGACATTTGACCCAAAGTTAAGAAAACATTATTAGAGAAACGTCGATAACTTTTGCCGACCTTAGTTTCGCTAATTTTCTTGACTTCAAAACTTAACATACGAACTTTGTGCTATTATAATACCTCATAACATACTATTCTTAGCATGTTACACACTCATAGTCTTACCCCAAGGTATGGGATAATTTAAACCTTTCAAACGGGCGAAGTTCTACCTGAGCCATTTCTTTAATCTAGGACTTTGTCTGAGGGGTCCCTTTGGCCTAAAACTTTACTTTAGCTTCTTGATATTGCCACCCATTTGCAATCTTA
Source organism: Solanum etuberosum (assembly GCA_029582245.1). Classification (NCBI taxonomy): domain Eukaryota; kingdom Viridiplantae; phylum Streptophyta; class Magnoliopsida; order Solanales; family Solanaceae; genus Solanum; species Solanum etuberosum. The sequence goes on along the minus strand of JAJONR010002253.1, from coordinate 6,629 downwards.
ATCTCCAATGTACGATACCAAGTCATAAACACCTCATATAACCATGCCAAACTACGCCATACATATTATGCAAGAATAGAGACAAAGTACGGGATCTTACATTCTCCTCCCCTTAGGAACATTCACCCGCGAATGGATCTAGACAATTCCTTGGTTGAGTTTTTTTTTTCCCCATAGGACTTTATTTGTGAGTCTATGTTTGTTATAGTCGCAAATTAAAGTCAAAATCTGAAAATTTTAACTACTAAGATTTGTATAGCTATCTCATAAGATGACATATAAATTGCATCTTCGAGCTTCTGAAAATTTAATTTAGTCGCTGTGAAGAAATAATTGCTAATTATCGAAAGGTGACTCACCTTAAGTCGTAAACAGTGGGGGGTACTTCTTCCTCATTTCCTCTTCCGTTTCCCAAGTCATTTCCTCAACGTTGTTATTTCTCCATAACACTTTCACAGAAGCTACATCTTTAGTTCGAAGGTTTGTTACTTGCCGATCTAAAATCGCTATTGGTACCTCTGCATAAGATAAATCTTCAGTGATACAAATATTTTCAATGGGCATAATACATGAAGGATCTCCAATGCACTTCCGCAACATAGACACATGAAATACAGGATGGACTGCTTCCAATTCTGAAGGCAAATCAAACTCGTATGTCACCATACCGATCTTCCGAATAATCTTATACGGTCCAACGTACCTAGGACTGAGCTTCCCTTTCTTTCTGAATCGCATGATACCCTTCATACGCAATACTTTTAGGAAAACCCAATCTTCTACCTCAAACTCTAAATTCCGTCGTCGAACATCGGTATAAGACTTATGCCGACACTGTGTTGTATGAAGCCGATCTCTAATAAGCTTAACCTTTTCAATTGCTTGTTGGACTAGATTGGGACCTAGTAAATCTTCTTCCCCGAGCTCAAACCAACCGATTGGGGACCTACACTTTCGCCCATATAGTGCTTCGTAAGGGGCCATCTGAATACTAGCTTGAAAGCTATTATTATAAGCGAAATCGATAAGAGGTAGATGTTGATCCCAACTTCCTTTAAAATCCAGCACGCAAGCACGTAACATATCCTCGACCGTCTGAATAGTACGTTCTTCCTGTCCATCAGTTTGTGGATGAAAAGTGGTGCTAAGATTTACCTGAGTGCCTAGACCCTTCTGAAACGATCTCCAAAATGTGCTGTAAATTGAGCTCCTCGATCTGAGATAATAGAAAATGGAACTCCATGAAGGCGAACAATCTCCTGAATGTAAAGCTTGGCATAATCTTCATCTGAATATGTCATTCTAACGGGCAAGAAATGAGAAGATTTTGTCAGCCTATCGATAATTACCAAAATGGAATCATACCTTCGTGGAGTGTGAGGCAAACCAGTGATGAAGTCCATATTTATCATATCCCATTTCCATAACGGAAGCTCAATATACTGGGTTAGGCCTCCAGGCCTCTGATGCTCTGCTTTAACTTGTTAACAGTTGGGACATTCAGCTACCATCTCCGCAATATCTTTTTTCATGCCATTACACCAATAGATCTGTCGAAGGTCCTGATACATCTTCGTCGCTCCAGGGTGAGCTGCATACCTAGAATAATGGGCCTCTAAAAGAATCTTTATAAGGAGCTCTCCAAGTGCCGGTACACATAAGCGACCCTGGTATCTAAGGACTCTATCCCCAGTTAGCTCAAATAAAGGTTGTTGCTGTTGTGGAATCTTTTCCCTCAATTTCATAAGCTCAGGATCTTCATGTTGCCGCCTTTTCACTTCAGTAACAAAGGAAGATTTTGCCATATTCTAAACAACAACATCACTGCTTCCTGCATCTACCAAGCGCACCTGCAAATTAACTAGCTGGCATAGGTCTTTTGTAATTGCAGCCTTATCATCTTCAACATGACTTAGACTACCCATGGACTTCCGGCTGAGCACATCAGCAACAACATTATCTTTGCTGGGATGATATAAAATGTCAACATCGTAGTCCTTTAATAATTCTAGCCATCTCCTTTATCGTAGGTCCAACTCCCTCTGCTTAAGTAAATACTGAAGGCTCTGGGGATCGGTGAAAATATCTATATGAACCCCGTATAGATAATGCCGCCAAATTTTTAGGGCAAAGACAACTATAGCCAACTCAAGATCGTGTGTAGGATAATTCTGCTCATGCTTTTGCAACTTTCTAGAGGCGTATGCAATAACCTTACCATGCTGCATAAGAACACAACATAGGCCAATTCTTGAGGCATCACAATAAAAAACATAGCCCTTATTACCATCTGGAAGAGTTAGGATAGTTGCGGTGGTAAGCGCTTTTTTTAGTTCCTGAAAGCTCTATTCGCATGCCTCGGTCCACTGAAACTTAGTTGCCTTATATGTCAATTTTGTCAGTGGTATAGAGATAGAAGAGAATCCCTCCACAAACCTTCGGTAATACCCTGCCAAGCCTAAAAAACTGCAAACCTCTGTGGGATTCAAGGGCCTCGGCCAAGTCATCACTGCTTCAATCTTTTGTCCATAAACCTTAATGCCCTCACTTGTAATAACATGACCAAGAAAAGCGACAGAAGTAAGCCAAAAATCACATTTAGAGAATTTAGCATATAACCTGCAATCTTGGAGAGTCTGCAATACAGCTCGCAAGTGGTCTGCATGCTCAGCTTCCGACCGTGAATATATAAGAATGTCATCAATAAACACAATCACAAATTCATCCAAGAATGGTTTCAAGACCCGATTCATAAGATCCATAAAGGCTGATGGGGCATTTGTAAGCCCGAAAGACATGACAAGGAATTCAAAATGGCCATACCTTGTCCTAAATGCTGTTTTTGGGATATCAACTTCCCTGACTCGCAGTTGATGGTAACCAGACCGCAAGTCAATCTTGGAAAAGCATTTGGCACCTTGTAACTAGTCGAATAAGTCATCAATCCGCGGAAGAGGATATTTATTCTTAATAGTGACTCTATTTAGTTGTCTATAGTCGATACACATCCGTAAGGAGCCATCTTTCTTTCGAACAAAGAGCACTGGAGCACCCCATGGCGAAGTACTTGGCCTGATAAAGCCTTTATCGAGTAAGTCCTTCAATTGTTCCTTCAATTCTCTTAGCTCTGCAGGTTCCATTCTATAGGGAGGAATCAATATAGGTTGCGTATCATGAAGCAAATTTATAGCGAAATCAATTTCCCTTTCTGGGGGAATTCCTGGAAGATCATCAGGGAATACCATTGGAAATTCATGCACAACCTTTAGTAATCAACTTTCGAGCCCTAAGGTATGAAATAAACTTACCCTTGGGTGTGGCTGCTTTACCCTTCCACTCAAGGACTGGCTCACCTGGAAAGTAAAATCTGACTATCTTTGCACGACAATCAATATTAGCATAGCAAGCTGCCAACCAATCCATACCCATGATAACATCAAAATATAGAATAATCAAATCAACTAAATCAGTGGAGGTTAGACGATCATTAATTAATACCGTACAACCCCGATAGACATGACTAGCTAAAATAAAATCACCAACCAGTGTAGACACTTCAACTGGTTGTGGCAACAACTCAGATTTCATGTCAATCTTACTTGCAATAAATGGAGTAATATATGAAAATGTAAAGCCAGGGTCTATCAATGCATAAACAACTTGAGAAGATATCATCAATATACCTGTGACAACATCAGGGGATGCCTCTGAATCCTGTCGGCCTGTGAGTGCATAAAAGCGGTTCTAGCCACCGCTCAAACCTGATGTATCTCCTCTAGCTCTCCCTCTACCACGACCCTGAGTAGACTGTGGTACTGGTCGTGGGGCACGCACTGAGGGTGAAGAGGCTGCTGTGGATCCTGAAGGCTGAGCTAGATCACCTCTGCTCAACCTCGGGCACCGACTAATAAAATATCCTGTCTGCCCACAATGATAACATGCACCTGAACCCTGTCTACACTGCCCAGTATGTGGCTTACCACACTGTGTACAATGAGGAGTGCAATGTCTTGTCTGTACGGAACGATCCTGTCGACGACCCTCAGGCTGGCCTGAGCTCTGACCTGGTCCTGACTGACTATAACGATCAAACCACGGTCCCTGCACCTGTGGTGAGATACTACCTGGCTGGCCGAGGTGGATATCGATGGAATGGGGGCCTAAAATCACCATGTGGCTCCCTATAAGACCCCATAGTACGAGCCCTATTACTCTGCTCCCTCTTCCTGCGTGTATCATGAATCCGTTGAGAAAGGCCCTCTGTAGTCTGAGTGAAAGCTTGTATGTGGGAAATATCTACATCATCCGATAGGGATGCTACTCTACAATCTCGGATCAGATGATCTGGCAAACCATCAACATAACGATGAACTCTCGCTCTCATGGTACGTACAATATCTGGTGCATATCTCACCAAAGAATTAAACTTGTGGCTATAATCCCTTACACTCATGGTTCCTTGCTTCAGATTGATAAACTGGTCAAGACGGGCCTCTCAAACTTCCCGTGGCAAATAGTGGGCAAGGAAGGCCTCAGAAAAGTCCTCCAACTCTGCTGGCGGAGCATCAAGTCCTCGAGATCTTTCCCAGGCCTCATACCAAAGGATGGCTACATCACGTAGCTGAAAAGAAGCCAACTCCACAGCCTCTGTGACCGAGGCATGCATCACCCTCAATACTCTATATATATGGTCTATAAAGTCCTGGGGATCCTCAGTAGGACTAGATCCCATAAATAACGGAGGAGCCAAATGAAGAAACTCTCGTACCTTCGAACTTTCTGACCGGTCTCTCCGAGTATCTACTCTTGACCCCAGTTGTCGCTCATGAATAGAAACCATCCTAGTCAGCAACTGAACTGCCTGCCTCATCCCCTGCTCCCCTATCACTGGTAGAGGAACAATAAGTACTAGAGGTCCTGTGTCCCTAGCTTCCTCAGGTACCAATGGAACTGGTGAGGCTGGTGGTACTGCATCTCATCGGGCTTCAACAGCTGTCGGGGAGGCTGGTACTAGGGGTACTGGAGATTCACTTTGTGCCTCTAATGGAAATCTATCCCTTTGACCCGGTGGGGAACGACTAGTACCTTTCCTTGGATCCATATCTATCTCTCGATATTCCATATCCGAAGCGAGTGTTACCTGCTAGATAAGAAACATAAAGCACGATTTAGATTTCAAATGTACTTATACTTTTGCACTATAGCACGATTTATCCGTTTAATGAAATGTAACCATTCCTAAATGCAATGTAGCCTTTTAATTATAAGTGTGGTACACAACATACCCATAAACAAGACTCTACTAGACACGACTTGTGGACCCTCCCTGGGATACGACCTGCTCTGATACCAAGTTTGTCACTCCCCAAAATAGGTGGCGTAACTGGCACTAAATACCCTACTAGATCAAGTTACCTACTAAAACATACTAGCTAACCAAACTGTGAGACAAAAACATTGGGCAGCACAACCTCTAAAAAGTGAAGCCTGGACCTAGAAGGTCATGAACTGAATGAGAATAAACCATACAAACAATGGTAGACAGGCTAAAAAAATTATAAAGATGTACTAGCTAGCCGACGAGGCCATAATTGAAGACATACCTACTTACACACACATATATATATACAGGCCAAGCCTATGGGCTGGAGATTGAAACATACAAAAGAAAACCCAGAATATTGTGTCCAAAATAGCCTCTATGAGTGACATAAGCATTGTCGGGACAAGGCCCCGACTATACCCAAACTTTATAACAAAAGTAAACCTCCTCTGATAGCCCCAGGATAAGATGGAGCTTACCAACTCACAGGTGAACCTGAATCCTAGCGGGTGGGTCGATCAGAGTCCCTGCCTTAACCTGCTCGCATGAAACAAAAACCAGCATCCCCAGGCAATGGGACGTCAGTACGAATAAAAATATACTGGTATGTAAAGCGGAAAGTAAAATCATAAATAGTTACTGTAAAAGGGTAATAGAGATACCACCTGAAACTAAAACGCAACTAATTTTCCTGGCTGACATTTGGCCTCCTACTATTTAAATATGCATGTTATGCTCGTATAATTGTATGTCCTGAATACATATATATATAGATGCAAATGCATGACGTACCCAACCAAATGCTAGCAATGGTGGTGCTTCCGAATAGCTAACCGGCATCATATACGCCAACATGTAGCCATCGGTGTCTCATACGTATATATATAGGCAATAGGCCACATACCTCCCGATTATTGCTCGGGAGTAAATGCATAATATTTTATGTCATGGATTTATAACACTTATATGTTACCGTTGTCATGTTGCCAATCTTGGCCCGTTTGTAGTCTTGTTCTCATAACCCCATAATAACTTTTGCATAACATATAACAATCTCATGGAACCTCATATGTTCTTCCAAATAAGCTTGAAAAGTTAACTCGAATTTTAGAAAGATAACCTAACCTTGCTGATATTCATAACAAGTTTAAGGTGACTTACTTAGTTCCTAACTTGGTTCCTAGATAATTTATAAAAGAAGTATTTCAAAACCCAAGTGTTCGAATAGTTTAAACATTTAAGTTATATTTGAGTGTTTTGAAGATCGTGAGTTACTTTAAAGATTTTTCATAATAACTTTAGTGGG
>JAJONR010002252.1:0-77847 GCA_029582245.1 Solanum etuberosum | reverse complement strand
TTAAGGAGCTTCTTAATCTTAACGAAATAAAATAATTTAATTAATTATAACGATGTCTAAATTAATTATGCACTAATTGACTCCGCAATAATTGCAATCTAAACTAAACTAAAGTAATGAAATATTTAACTTAAAAATGCAAAATCTTTTGAGATAATTTTGAAATATCTATAAAACATATTAATTATATGCATAATTGTATAAATCATTTTTATTATTTAAAAATTATAAAATTGACAAGGTTATTTTAAAAACTTTTAAAATTGTTTTGAATTTTGTAAAGTCAATTGTTTCAAATCGTTGGAAATTAAAGAAGCTCGAAAAAATTAATTCTACCGGGGAGGGTCAAAATTGGGTGTCAACACCATCATCAGGCAAATTACTTCATTTGGCACAAATAGGGGCTACTTAGACTTCACCCAACTAGACCCAATACTAAATAACCACAACCCAACAATTTAGGACCAATTTTAACGCACAAAACACGGGGAATCATTGATTTAAGCATTTAGGCACAAGTTCAGACAAATTACGGGCAATGCGACACAGAAAATACAATTAAAACAGTTACCCAATACATATCAACATATATCTACCTATTGCATTTGAGTTTAACCACAAAATTAAAGTACGGGGGTCGAAAAACCAACCTGTAAGCCGAATTGATAAATTGAAAAGCTAGGCGGTAAAGTATTCCAATTTCGAACGAGAGATCACACAAAAATGCGAGGAAAAATAGTAAACTATTGTAGATTACTTAATGGGTGAGGGAGTACGGGAGTTGAAAATGAGAGAATATGAAGGATTTTAAAATTTTAAACCGTTTGGCCTTTAAAACCTTTCAGTTCGCGGCACCATCGGCGAAGTAAGTCGTGCTTGCCAACCCACTCGGTGATGCGCCGAGGGTTACTTTACCTCGCTGAGTTTTACAAGACCTCCAGGAAATCTGGGGGTTCAAACGGCGGATAAAAGTGGGCTCGCCGACCTATTCAGCGAGTCATCGATTAAGCAATTAGCCCGCCGAGATTTACAGACTTCCACTTCAGGCTTGGTGGGTCCAACGGCGATCCAAGTCGGGCACACCGACCTATTCGGCGTGTCACCGACTGGACTTTTAGCTCGCCATACTGCCCATTTTCCAACACTTTTCACCTTTCAACCTGCACCATCAACACCTGTTAATAAAAATCAAAAATCAAAGCATTAAAAACTTGGGTTGCCTCCCAAGAAGCGTCTTAGTTAACGTCGTGGCACGACGAGGATACCAAATTAAGCTTCATTTTTTGAGTTTGCCATTGTGTCACTAGGCAACCCCCCTTGTTTTCTTGGATTCAAATGTGAAGAAATTTGACCCATTTGGGTCTCCAGCTGCTTAATAGAGACTGAGTGAGAGGTCACCGTCTGATTGAGAGTCGAGACATCCTCTTTCATCTCTTTCAACACTTCGTCGGACCCTTCGACTCTGTTAAGAATGCGTGAGAGCATATCTTCTGTCCGGCCACCTTCAGAGTCCTTGGGCTTTTGACGCTCATGGGGAGGAACATACCTATCCTTCTCTCCCTCTCTTTCCTTCCAAGTGGTGTTACGATCATGCCATTCTCTGTCACGGTCTCTCCAGCCCTCATCTCTATTCCATCCTTGATTGGCTAGGAAGTTCACTTCCTCATTGTACAACGCTTCAAATTTTGCTTCATTGGGGTTCACTCCACCAACACCCACAGCATTAACACTTCTTGCACCAGCACCCATGACATTTTCAGCCAAGATATATAGCTGGGTCATCATTTTGGACATGTTTTGGTCTCTCTCTTGATCCTTTTCGATCTTCTCTTTTGTCATTTTATAAGTAAGAAGAGAGACTTGGTCTTCGCGAGTGTACCATGCCCTGTTGATCTTGGTCATGCAATCAAGAAGTAGGGACACTATTGCATAGGGCTGTTGCATTATACCACCCGGAGAAAGTTGATCAGCCACTCCTTTGTTTACCGAATCGAGGTTTCTATAGAAATATTACAGCAGCACATTATCTGGAAGTCCATGGGTTGGGCACTGAAGCACCAGCTTTTTAAATCTCAGCCATGTCTCATGGATTGGTTCACCTTCCAAGCGTTTGAAACCTTTGATGCCATCCCTTAGAGTCATCATCTTTGTTGGGGGAAATAATCTCACTTGAAATGTTGTGGTCAGCTCATCCCATGAGGTAATGGAGTCCCTCAGTAACTCAGTCAACCATTTAGTAGTTTCACCCATCAAAGAGAACGGAAATAACCTGAGACAGACCGATTCTTGCAATATGTTCTTAAATGAGAACGGCCCACAAACATCCACGAAGTTCCTGATATGCTCATTGATATCCTCATGATCCAGCCTCCCAAACAATCCTTTCAATTATAGGAGCTGAAACATTATGCTTGTAATGTGAAAAACTGCGTTTCCTTCAGCCGTAGGTAAACGAATGGCACCAACACCACCCACTTGGTTTGAGTCATTGACGTTTGGGTCATTAACATCATTGAGGTTTCCAATGTCGTTTTGGTGCCCACTTGGCTACCATTACTTCCGTTAACGCTCATCTCCTCCTCTGTTTAACACAATCAACAGAAAACCAAAAACTAAAATAAGTAGATTCAACTATAACTACAAAGATCACAATTCAACTTCAATAAAAGAATTTTAAACAACACCACTCCCCGGCAGCAGCACCATTTTGATTAACGTTTCAAGCACACTTCATCCAATTCTAGGTGCAAACGATCGTTAAGCAGTATAAAACCCAACAAAGAGTTGGGGTTGAACCCACAGGGAGCGGTACGTGTTCAAATTTAATTAAGAAGTACGAATGTGATCTAACTAGATATAGAAATAGAAATTATCGAAAAAGACATGAAACAAATCAAAGGGGTGAGATTAAATGTTAGATGGGGGTTTTAGTTTGCAATTATCAACTACAATGCAGTCACAAACAATTTGAAATAACAATAGGAGAGGAATTCTCGGGATGTGATCGATTATAGGTAAATTTCGATATATGGGTAATTGAAACTACTAGTAAATAACTAAATATCTATGGGTAGACTAGACTATAATTGAAATAGCTTTCTCTCGAACAACTATTCCGCTTCAAGTGATTTCTCTCGAACATCAACAAGCATAGCAATTAAGAACAGTTCACAACCTTAATACATCTTATCTCTCGAGCCAGATGGGTAGGATTGGGTTTAGGATTCACTCTCTCGAGCTGAACCCAAATCAATCCAATACCTACAAACCATTAATTAAAAGCTTTGGTTCTAAAACCTCTCTCTCGAGCAAGCTATGAACACAAAATAAGAACTGCATTTGCAACTACAATTCATAAATTAATCCTCAACTAATGATTAAACTCACTTCAATATAGCATTTAAACTAGTAATTGACAATACCCATAAAGTAATTCAACCCATAATCACATGATTACACCCCAAGAATTTGGGTTTTAGCCAAACATCATAAAAGAGTAAAAATAGTTACCAAATCGATTAACCATCAACTGGATAAGAGTAATTAAGCCTTTACAATGCTTCAATTTGCAGAATATTTGAAACCCACTTGTAAAATCTCTAAATTGAATCTCAAAAAGTCTTCAAGTCTACTAAGGAACTATCCAAAATCCAGAGAAAACTGTTCTAGATTTAAAATAAAAAATATAAAAATTCCTCCTGAATTTACAGTTCAAAATCCTATTTATAGTCGCCAAAAATTAGCCACGAAAGGCCATTGGGCGATATAAGTCGGGTTCGCCGAGTAGTTGGTGAACCGCCCTTTGCTCTCTTCTATCGCCTTTTTGCATTGGCTCGCAACATCCTCAAGTTCTGTAACTTTGGGCGATCAATCTTTTCATCACAGACCTGATCGGCGATTCACCGACTGCCCCTTTCCTGTGGCCGACTTGGTTTCTTCCCTCAAGGCTGGCACACTGAAACTTTAGGCGGTCCAAATATCCACTCGGCGGTTCACCAAGTGCTTTTGGCGATCATCATGCTTCACCTTTCTTCACTTCTTCAGTTTGTTTTAATCTTTTTTACCTGTTAGTGACCTTGCTTGCTCCTCAATTTATATACCTGAAAATCAAGGCTTTAACATCAGTTTATGGCACAAATTAGGCATTTTAGGATACTAAATCTATATAAACAAAGCCCCAAATGAGTCCAAATCTAGGACTCATCAACAAGCCAATTAGCATACATCATACATGATAATATAATTTAAAGAGTTCAAAAGATAGCATTTCATATAAAATAGTTTTTGAAACAAAGCGGAAGTCTAACATTTGTCTCAATAAGCCATCTAATACATTATAAGGAAAGTTATTGGGACATAACCCATACATCACATACAAATTCTGAAACTGAAATGACAAAAAAATCTATAAAAGTGACATCGTTCTCGAAGTATGAGGACTCACCAAGTCTTCAAATCTCTAATGCAATCAACTAGCCACGAACGGAAGGATAAGAATCGACAAGCCCTACATTAATGAAATAATGTAGACACAAGTATGCATTATTACATGGAATGTACTAAGTATAAGAAGAATGTAATAAAACATGAGACATGATCATAAAGGGACATAATCGAAAACATGGAATGCATAACCAAGTTAAAACATAGTAAAATCATTTAAGAAGATTCATAAAGCATGAACATGGTCAATGCATCTTTAAATCATAAAGAAAGCTTCATAAAACATTAGAAATTTACTTAGTTCGCTTTGTGGGAAGTTAACCGTTAACCGACATATAGACCATGCGAGCTATAACATGGAATTTAGTGTCTACCCCACACCGAAAATGGGTGTCCTACTTTTTAAGGTAAGAGCCATAAATCTGAGCTGAAGTGGATCTACTAGATAATGTCTATCTAAGACATTCATCCTATGGTGACACATAGGTATGGGATAAGGAGATTGCTACTAGAAACCCGACCTCAAGCTACGGGAGAGCTTTCATCTCAATATCCTCTCGGTGCTAAGCATAAATCCCACGGATTAGTTATTTATCTTAACTTATCTTATCATTGTGAGACATGGGTAATCACCACTTGTCTTATCATAGGATAGCTCCTTAGACCATGCGTGAGAAAACATTCCATCCATGATCTTTTCATAATAGCTCTTAAGGCCTACAGTCATTCACTTCATGCTAGAATTGCCTTACTACTAATGGAAATAGTTTTGAAAGGGTGATCTATAATCATTGATGGCATATCCGGATACCATACTAATCAAGACCTAATCTAGAAAAATAGCTCGAAAAGCATTAAGGACAAATCTAGATGTCATTTATGTCATGTGGCCAAGTTTCATATAATAGATACCTCATCTATAAGCTTACTTGAGTCATAAACATTACTTTCATAAAAAAATGCATAATTTCATAAAACATATTCATGTATTCAAGCTTCTTCATAAATTCATGTAAATTAGGGTTCATTGTCAAAATTCATAGATCAATGCATGAGTTCACATGAAATTGGTTGAAAAGCATGTAATTAAGTCCAAATCATCAAAATAAGATCATAATAAAGCAATTGAATCCACACAAATAGAACTCATGAGGAATTGAGTGAAAACCTAATCAATTTTGGGGAATTGAATTGGAGAATTGGAGAAACATTAGGGACACAATGGGTGAATTGAACCCATTGATAAACTCCCTACATACCTTGATTGAAACCCTAAGCAATGATGAAGAAAGGAGACTTGAACTTGAAGAACCCTAGCTTCTTCTTCTTTCTTGATCTAGAGAGATAATTTTTGAAGAGGATGAATTTGGTCAAGTTTAGGGAATTTAGGAGAATGAACTGAAATTGGTAGTTTTTGGGCTTAATTCACTTTTATAGGTCTTGAAATACGGTTTAAAACGATGTAGTTTGGGTACTAAATACTTTGGAAAAAGACCAACATGACCCTAACGTAAAAACTGACGAGGTGATCAGAAGAGGGGCTTCACGAGCCATCTAAGGCTTCACGACCGATCGTGAAGCTTCACCTGCCCGATAGGGCTTCACTAAAACAGGCATAACTTTTTACTACGAACACGAAATGAGGCAAACTTGGTGGAGTTGGAAAGATGACTCAAAGACCTTTAATTTGATAGGTCATGGGCCACCTAATTCATTTTATGCTGAGAGATATGATCGTTTGAAGTTGACCCAAAAATTAAAACTTGATCAGCCCCTTTCACGGACGACTTCACGGTCCGTGTGAAGCTCCATATACTGTTTAGGTGACCGTGGTCCTTCACAGTAGCTTCGGGGGTTCTGTGCCTCTTTTCACGGATGACCTCACGATCCGTGTGACGCTTCACAGACCGTCTAGGCGCCCGTGGTCATCCACAGTGGCTGGGTGCAACACCACGAGCAGGGTGACGGGTCGTGGTCCTCTAAATGGCCTGTGGACCCCTCCGTGGTTTGCCCTTCTCTCTTGTTCTATCCTAGTTCAGATTTTCGAGGTGTTGCGTCTCTCTTGGCTAAATAACACTTATTCTCATAATAATAACAATTAAATCAGTAGCTAGTCAATAATTAAGTCTCGGTGAGATCGATAAACATGATTATCTAAACAATCACTTATTACTTGCGACTACGTACACTTACATGTGTGGAGGACCACACCTACCTTATGGGATACTCTACTACATTAACTCGGCACCTCTTTCAGGTTGATATGTTCTTTTTTATGACAAATGAAAATGACCTGACGATGTAAAAATCATCCATATTATGATGTATATTGCTTGAACTCTTTTTGTAAATGCCCGTTTACCCATCAATATTTTTCACTTTATCCCGAATATTAATCTAGTAAACAACTTAAAATAGAATTGTTACAATTTTTGAAATTTGAAAAATGTCAAAAAGTTAATTTCACAAATTTTACCTGTAAATCACTCAAAAAATATTCAAAAACTAACTTCAATTTATATTCATGTTCAAACATAACTCTATTTTATATATATATATATATATATACAAATTTCACAATTTTTATATCCAAAACTGACTAAAATTGTTGAAATGTCTTATACAAACTTTTTTACACCCTGCCTACCAAAGGGGCAAGGCGAGACATAAGGCCTTATGGAGCTAGAGGCAAGACGAATATCACAACCCGAAAAGACGAGATCATGATGACACACACCTCGATAATCCAAATTGGTGTGTAAGCCAAAAGAAATAACACTTACGAAACTTTCAAAGGAAAGTCAGGCCACAACCGAAAGAAATGAAACACAACAAGGAAATTTCCAAAACCTAGTATCATAAGCATAAAGAGCATCTAATACATTTATAGAATGTGGAATAAATCTCAAGTCTTTAAAAATAAATTAAAGACTTTAAAAGATAGATGGAGACCAATGGCGATCCGGAAAGCAAGATCTCACCACAACTCTGAATGAGAAGAAATCGCTAGATCCAATCAACCCCTACGAAAATTACCCTGACTAGGATCTACATCAAAAGATAATAGAAGTAGGCATGAGTACAATCCACATGTACTCAGTAGGTTAGACCCACTGATTATAAACAACTAAACAGACTTAAGAAGTAAACTATAAACGCTTCCACATATATACAAAAAAGTCCAATTCTGACATCGGTGCTGCCAATTTATATAATAACGGCCGAATAAAATAGACACATAAGGATATAAATAATACTTGAATTAACAGATAAACAAGTTACACAACACAACAAAGTTGGTCAATGCAATGCAATGATATGTTGAAATGATGTGGTGGAATCAATGTCGTTGCACAACCTATCGTATACACTTTGTCGAGCTTTAGCTTCCAGACAAGGACCCATGGGGGACTCGTAGTTCATATACCAATCTCAAAATCTCAATATCTCATCAACTTGTTACCTAGTTTGTGGTCAAGTATAAATGTAAGGTGTCTCATTTTCTTTCTAAAAAATAGTATTTCTCAATTTTCTCATATTTTCATGAACAATGATATGCTGAATGAGGATGAATGCATCAAAAATACATACAACACAAAGGCATAATCAACTCATCAATGATTTTGAATATCATAAAGTTTCCAAACTCAATAAGTCATGAAACACGCCCTCAAATGATAGGGATAGTAGAAGAATCCATTTGAAATCAGTCTTTACCATTTAAAAAGCTTTTCTTTCATTTAAGATGAACAAATATCAACTCAAGCCCCTAATTCGGGTATCCCATTGTCAAATATAACAAATAGGCCACTTAACCCCTCACTTATGAAAATTCTCAATTATCACTGATTTTCAACAACAATTAAGGGTGTCACATGAGCCTCCACGCTGGCTAAACATCACAAATAGACACCATACGGGCTAAACAAGAAAGTCAACACTATCCACCTATAAACTCATACCACAACTCATTTCACACTTGACTTCCTAGGAAAGATTAATTATTAATCTTAGTCTAAAAGAGGGATAACCAAATCTATCTTGAAGGCCAAAACTTCACCCGAACAACTCTATCGGAGCACTCCCTCAATCAAACGATCATTGAAATGATCCCCAACAATCAAGAATGGAAAGAGTTCATCAAAAGGAGTCCAACGATACCCATATTGCTAAGGTTAGGAATCGATGGTAAAATAGTCCAAAAATCTCTTCGAAAATGAGAAGGGTAAAATCAGATTTTTATTTGAAAATTATATTCTACTTGTAACAAGGAATTCGTGGTTGAAAAATCCATTAAAATCGAGTAAAACAGAGATCCAAATCAAGAAATTTATATATTTTTTAATTTGAAAAAAAAAACCCAAAAACCACATTTATAATCTTGAATTTTAAGTGTTTTGGAAGATGAAATTTGAAGAAAATGATATAAAATTGATAAATGGACTTATCCGCACAAGTTTTTTTCTCAAGAAAATGCTTTCAAAGTCTCCCTCCCAAGCTCCCAATATGAAAAGAATGATAAAAGAAAGTGAAATGAGAAGAAAAGGGGTTGTTTTAGCCAAAGAAAAGAGTTGTTGACTTTCTGTTGATCACCTTTGACTGTTGACTGCGGTCAACTACACCAGCACTAGAAAAAAACAAATTTCTATTTTATTAAAGTCTTTGAACGGATCATCGAGATTCATTTAGGACCCAATAAAAATAAACCAAATATGCTATCCCATTAATTTGACATTTCGGACTCAATAAAATTGTTGGATTTTCGAAAAAATATAGTTATGACAGAATTACCCTTCCAAACCTCTCTTTAGGCCTAAAGTTCAACTTCTCGCCCAAACACCCAAATCTAAATCTAAGGCCTCAGAACTCTAACCAACCATCTTACTAGACGAAACTCAATGTTTCTAACATAAGGGAACTGCCAGAATCACCATCCGATGCTCGGATCTCAAAATGTTGACCAAAGTCAACTATATCAATATAATTCAACTCAAAAAGGCTAAAAATCACCAAAATCTCACCCGATCGCATCAGGGACCACACTAACCATTTCCGCAACGCAAACAAAACATGAAAACGCTAAGGGGAAGGAAAAATGGTCATTTCACAAATAAAAGTAGTTTCTCAAGAAATGGGGCGTTATAGCGAAGCCCACTGTCTCGTGCTGCGAGGTAGGCCAGCCTTGGACAATTTTTTTCCTTTTCTATCCCAACTTGGTGGGCCCTCCTAGGTGTTTTTAAATAGTATAAATATTCATACTTAGTAGTTTTTTTTAGGAGAGAGCGAACGTATTAGGAGCACATAACAAGATTGTAAGCGAACTATTACTAGGGTTACTTCTTCATCCTTTGCTTAGCTATTTTTTTTACTTGTTTATGAATTCTAGCTTTGGTAATAAGATTACGAGTGGATAATCTATCTATCTAGTGTTATAAACATAGTATGAACATCATAATCTATTAATTGTTTGTAATTGTGTATTCTACCATCCATGCATTGTTTTCTTAATTTTATACTTATTATTTTGTGGTTTTGCGATTCATAAGATAAATTGATAATTCCTAGTGAAACTTGGGAGATTAAAGTTAGGAATACACATGAGTTAAGGGGAGTAGGGTTCGTCTGCGGACGAATTAATGGCTATGATGAAGACATACCTAGTTTAACCTACTTGACTTAAATTCATAAATGCATTCGAATTGATTTAACTATACCCACTCAATGATGTAATTAGAAGGCTAATCTGGGTAGGAGGTT
Source organism: Solanum etuberosum (assembly GCA_029582245.1). Lineage (NCBI taxonomy): Eukaryota > Viridiplantae > Streptophyta > Magnoliopsida > Solanales > Solanaceae > Solanum > Solanum etuberosum. Next base: position 67,647 of record JAJONR010002252.1, on the reverse strand, counting down.
AGACGCTCAAGAGACCATCACCATATTATCAATCCTGTGACTCAACAAGTTAGTAGATATCTTAAAACAATTTAACAATGATAAACAAATAATATGAAATTACGAAAGCACCATATCCCTAGGCTTTAATAACTTTGTGAACAACTTTTATAATTTCATTCTCATTTACTCATATTACTTTAGTTATAGTTAGTAGATTAAACGAACAAATATCTCTTTCTTGAACTAAATAGCACTTGTTCTCATAACAATAATAGTTAAATAAGTAGCTTGTCAACAACTAAGTCTCAGTGGGATCGATAAACTGATTGTTTACACAATCACTTATTATTTGCGACCACATATATGTACATGTATGGATGATCACATCTACCTTATGAGATATCCTACCACATTAATTCAACACCTCTTTCAGATTGATATGTTATGTGTTACAACAGATGAAAATGTTCTGATAGTGTAAAAATCACATTACTTGAACTTTTTTTGTAAGTGCCGGTTTACCCATTGATATTTTTCACTTATTCTCGAATATTATTCTGAAATTTATGTTGAAACATCTCTAATTTAAAAATGCTATTTTCAAGTATTTTTTTTCCTTCAAAATTTTCAATTTTTATATCCAAAAGCTCACTAAAATTGTTGAAATGTCTTGTTAGTCAAAAAGCAAAGTAAAGGTTAGAAATATGAGAATGAATAAGATGGTGCCACGCTGACTGTAAGTAGTAGCAGCAAGTTGAGACTGGGAATGCAATAGTAGTACGTATAACTGAGCAGACTGCAAATAACATTGCTAGTCGTGCCGTATTCGATTCACCCATTCATATCCCCTCTCTCTCTCTCCTCCTTTTCATATATACACATAAATGTACATACATCTGTATGAAAAATTAGCCATTGTTTAACAATGAGAAACAAGAAGAGTGTTGAATGCTTGCAGATTCAAAGGTGTGTGAGCCTTTTTTTTTGGTGGGGTGGTGGTGGTGGTTTCCCATCTTGCTTACACTTTAACATGAATTATTTGAGAAATCATTTTGATGGTTGCTTCTATGATTGCCAAATTTTGCTTCTATTAAGCTATCTAAGCTTGTTGGGGGTCTTTTTCTTCTGTTTTTGGCCCACCTCTTGCTTTGATTTTTCATTGTCTCAGTGTTCTTGGTGTTCTGCAAATGGCTAATAGACACTAATTAGAAAAACTCTTCTTTTTCTGTTATTTAGCATTTTACTCTCTTTTTTTTTATCATTGATGTCTGAGGAAGAAAAACTACATTATACTGGAAGTGCTCTAGAATTGGGATTAAGGGTTTTTCTTGGTTGTAAATGTGATGTTTTTTGCTGTTCTATTGTCAGATTTTTTTTTTTACAGTGGAAGTGCTAAATTGGGGTTTGGGTTACATAGTTCTGTAATGTGATTCTGTAGCTTTCTTGTGTGGGTATATCTTAGTCTTGCATTTTGGTGAAGTTACAAAATGTGTGTGAGGGTGTTGTGTATTTCTTGTTTATTTGAGCATATATTCTTCAGGGATATTTTTGTTTAGACTTGAATGCAAGTAAGATTTGTTTTTTCATAATTTTGTAATCATGCATTTCTGTAAGAAACTTCTCCTAATGTTTTTTCTTTGGGGATTCTGTCACTTTTTAAAGGGTTTTGATTTTCTTGTTCTCTAAACCATTCCATATGTGTTATTTGAATAGGGATGGTAAGTTATCATATTAGGAAGTTCTAATTCTTTGTTTCTCTGTAGTTCACTGAAAATGGAAAATGACAATTCAAAAGGAACAGGACCTGGCTCTATGGATATGTACAGTCTGGTTAAGTTTAGGTTAACTTCCTTAAAAGAAGAAGAATCAAATAATATATTTGTCATTGGAGACCTTGTTTGGGGAAAGGTAATGTCTCATCCCTGGTGGCCAGGACAAATACACGACGAGAGTCTAATACCTTCTCCAGTATGCGATGCCAAGAGAGATGGTTCAGTTCTCGTTGCCTTTTATGGGGATTATAGTTATGCATGGCTTGATCATAATCAAATTATCCCTTTTGAACCCCATTTTGAGGAGAAGTCAAACAAGTCGAAAATTCAAAATTTCTTTGTGGCAGTTGAAGAAGCTATTGATGAGCTGAAAAAGAGAGCAGTACTTGGCTTGACTTGCTCCTGCCTGGGTAGTTTTCAGCCTACAAGAATTGAAGGACTTTATAAAGTTGATGTGAGCGGGTATACACCTGGGACCATTTATTCATCAAAGCAGATTAAAAAATGTAGAGATGGTTTTCATCCACATGGGATGTTTACATTTGTAAAGAAGTTGGCCATGTCTCCAAGATCTTTGCCGAATAATGTTTATGGGATAATTAACATTGCAAAGGTTACTGCTTACAGAAAAGCGGTTTTTGAAGAGAATGATGACACTTATGATCAGGCATTTGATGAATTTGAAAAAGGTGTTGACTCCTATGTTCAGGCATTTGGAGTGAAAGCCTCAAGCTCAGAGGATCCTGTAGAATTTTCGAAAGACGGGAATCAATGTACTGGTAATATTTCATACTGCATGATTTGTTTTCTAGACCATTGTAGTTGTGTTTTTTTTTTGTTTATGCCAGGAACAAATCCTCTTTTTAATTGCATCACCTGAGAAGATTCAGATGACTAAATAGGTCACCTAGTACAGGCTACATCTAGAGTATATAGTTGTATAGATGTAATCAAACTTGGGTGGGCGTTGCATTTTATTGTCCTTACAAACAGTTTCTGAAGCATAAAGTGGATGTTAAAAGAAGGAGACCTATGTATAATGGCGCATTGCATTTTACTGTCCTTACAAATAGAACTTTTCTGAAGCATAAAGTGGATGTTAAAAGGAGTCGACCTACGTATGATGGCGAGCTATAAACTTTGATGTGCTTGTTCTGTCGGTCAATTGAAAGTAAGACCAATATCTGGCCAAAAACCAACAAATGTTGCTGCCATTCTGTTATGAAAATAATCTAATTGTGGATTAACATGTCTTTCCTAGCCCTTAGGTGTCTTGAATACAATACTTCACAAGGTAAAATAGTGTGCATACACCATACCTGTTTGTGCTCTCAGCTTTTCCATCAGTGCATCGTCCGAAATTTCATTCTCATGGTCAGTTTGTTTTGGTTGTCTCCTCCCAAGTGCTCACTCAATTGGACAAATGTTTGTTTCTACATATTTATCGTGCATTCTATTGCCTATTTCTTATCCTAGATAAACACTAGCATTCCATATTTAAATAGAGAACACACTGATTTATTTGTTTGTTGTACCTTTCCTTTTGATGCATCTGTATCGAAAGATGGGGACAAATCGTTTGAATATCAAGGGCATTGCTCCAAGAAGTCATGTAAAAGAGAAACTAAAAGGAAGAGGAGGGAAGAGTCTCCACCAGATGACCAGGGTCGTAAAGGCAAGTTCCGAATGGATGCCTTCTTTGACCATCTAGTAACAAAACCAGGTGAAGAAACTGAGAAACATAACGAGCTTAATGACTATGGAGCAGAACTAGGAAATGTTACTGATGCATTTAAGCATTTGAAGCAATCCCCATCAACTTTTTACGAAGAGAGTTATTGTCCAGATGAACATGAGAAGACTAACAACAAGCAGACACTCTCGAGTTGTCAAGACGAAGAAGAGTTGAGGGGCTTCAAGTCCTTGCATATGACAAAGAAATATGGTGACCAAACACTTCTGACACCCCAAGGGGATGACGTTGACATCCAATCAACATTGTCAGTGGAGTCTGAAAAGAAGTTCACTGAGGAGCCTGAATGGAAAGCTGAACCAACAATGCTGGTAATAAAGTTTTCTCCTCAAACTATGCTTCCAACTGCTTCAGAATTAAAAGCCAAGTTTGGTTATTTTGGGCCATTTGATGAATCAGCACTCCGTATTTCGTGGGGTTTAGCAACATGTCAGATTGTATTTCTGAACAAGTGTAATGCTCAGGCTGCATATGAATATGCAGTCCAAAGTAGAACCTTGTTCAACTCTGACGTGAACTACCACTTAACAGACTTTGATGGTTCAGAAAAGTTAATGGGAGAATGTTTTGATGACATTCAATTGTTTAAAAGTGAACCACCTCATATGTCATTCCAAGAGTTGCCTTTGCAGTTCGATACTGAGATGAAGCCATTACCCAAGGAAAATTCAAAATGCAGGTCTGATGTAGAAGAAAAGGCATTTCTCAAAGGTAACACAGATACTAAGTCCATAGTTTGTGACTGTCCAGAGGTTGATGTAAAAGTCAATATTGATTCTGAAAACTGTCCAGTGGTCCTTTCTGAAATCTTGTGTGCTTCAAGTCCTGTTTCTTCTAACATTCAGTATAAGCACAAAGTTGGCTGTCTGGATGAGACTGTTGTGGCCATTAATTCGAAATATTCCATGGATGAGGGATGGAAGAGTCATTATCAACAAAATCTCAGTGCCATTAGCACTTCAGATTTGTCACTTCAACTGGCTAACCTTTTCCAAAAGTGCAATGAAATTTTGGGTGGAATTGATGAGTCACAGAGCCAGTGCAGCAACCAGAGTTAACTCAAATGAATGATAAGATTTACTGTATGTATGCTGATGGGAAGGATGAATGTGGAGAAGAAGAAAAGAAAACTTATGATATAAAGCATTATATATACTTTGTTTATGGCTAGTTCTTATTTACCTTTATCTGTAAGTGATTTTCCCCAGACCTTTTAGTAGATTATGCTGATTTCAGACTCTTGAACCAGGCCTCTTGACCCCTATTATTTGCGATATCTTCATTACTTATGTTCTCTCATAAATCTACTTTGATATGTGTTGTCTGAGCCTTTCGGAAACATCTCCTCTACCTCCATGAGGTAGGATAAAGTCTGCGTACACTCTACACTCCCAGACCCCACCTATGGGATTTCACTAGTTATGTTGTTGAAACTAGGCTTCTTGACTGAAAATTGAATGAAGAGAAGTTTGGTTTTGCTCTTCTATGCTTGAAAATGGGTTAGAGCTAGCTGTGGCTTCTATAAGCAATTTAAACTATATTGATTGGTGAGAAAATCTAGTATTCACCAAAGATTTTTCAGTACTTGTTTTCTTCAACTTTGATTTTTTGGTTTGGTTCTCGATTTTAGGATCCTAATATTTTGGTGCATCGAAGAACTAAAGTTTAATAACATACATTCAAAAAAACAATTTTCCCAACCAATTCTTTCCCTTTTCCATTGTCTAGAATTCATAGTTGTTGACATAATATGAATGAATATTATGAAAATTTAAGAGCAAGCTCGAGTTCTGCATCTAGTCTAATAGCAATTCACAGTGCACGATAAAGAAGCTACATTATACATAAGAATAACACTGTTTTGAAACTGATAACTAGCTTGGATTAAAAATTTTATCACATCAAATGCTGTTATCAGTCACTAGCTACATCAGACACTAGCTTGGATTTAAAAAAATTATCACATCAAATACTGTTTTGAAGGGACGAGACTTTCTCATTTGGATTCAATCCCGAACACTCCGCGGGTAACTGGGGAGCTACCGTACTGTTGTTGTCGTTCATAAATATCAAAATATCAAATTAAACTGAATAGAATTTGAAAAAATCGAATCTAAACAGTTCGATTTGATATTGGTAGCACACTATTGAAAATTCGAATAGAAAAACTAATTCTTGGAAAAGTAGATTCCTTCTACAATTAAATACTTAAGACCTTAACCGATTAACTAAAAGAACAAAAAAAGAAAAGAAAAGAAAAAGCTTAACCAATTCTAGCTAGGAAAGGATTCAGTTTATTTTTCCTTATTTCCAATTCTAGCTAGAAAAGGGTTACAAATTTTGCATTCTATAAATACAATAGAATTCCATAGAATCTGTATCAGATTGCAGTCATGACTAGCATGGACGTATTGTCTGAGAACCTAATTCACAAAATACTCTCTTACCTTAGTTTTCAAGAAGCAGCCAAGTTAAGCCTTGTCTTGAAAACATGGCTTCAAGCTTGGTTAGCTCATCCCAACTTGGATTTCGGCTTTCCTTATGGCCTAGGCCATGATAAAATAGTGGATCAAGTCATGGAGAGATATTGCCAAACAAAAACCCCTATTGAAAAGTTTCAACTTTCTATTTTAGTTCCTGCGTTTTGTCGTCATATTGTTTTCCATCAGATAGATAAGTGGCTCCGCGTTCCTCTTCAGAATGGTGTAAACGATTTGTCTTGTGAGGTTTATGAACCCTCATACCCCTTCCCTATTTTCACATTCTTGACAACAAATTCTTTAAGACAATTGGTTCTCTTGGGATGTAATCTCATGGTTGATTCATTATCTACTGTTACTACTTCTCAACTTGCAAGCTCTCATTCTTTGAGAAAGCTTTCTCTAACTCAGGTTCAATTAGACGACAACATGCTTCGAGCTCTGCTCAATTGCTGTCCCTTGATTGATGATTCCATTATTGAGCATTGTCGCTCACTGACAAATATTGAGCTGCAAAAACTTCAAAATATCAAGTCAGTCTCTATTAGTTGCTACGAGAACCAGAGTGTTAAAATCCAAGCACCAACTCTACAACACTTGTTTTATTTTGGGTGTTGTTATATTCTAGGTGTTTTGATGATCCTCACAAATACAGGGACCCGGTCCCTGGCAGAGTGCTCTCGTCCAGATTCAAAGTAGGGTACAACTGTAAAGTTGTCCTGTCAGAATGGTTGGTGAAAAGTGCAGTGTACTTCCCCAATGGGAAGGGCGGACAAGGTTGTTTGTTTCAGTGGCTCACAAATGCAGGGACCCGGTCCCTGGCAGAGTTCTCTCGTCCAGATTTATAATGGTATACAACTGTAAAGCTGTTCTGTCAGTGGGTTGGTGAAGTCGTCAGCGTACTTCACCAATTGAAATAGACGAGGTTGTTTGTCCAATGATCAATAACTCTTTTGGTCAATATAATCAAAATGACAAACAACAAGGAGATTCATTCATTCAAAAGGAGAGGGAGCCTGCAAGTCTTCTCAAGAACTCACTAAGAAAAGTTTGCAAGGGACCTGGTCTCTGCAAGACTGCGTATGTGTTTATTTCAGAGGAAGCTCTGTCTTATTGAATTTCTCCTTGAATTCCATGTGAAGCTTGAACTGCTAACCTTTCCTCTTTCTTTGAGAGAAGTGTAAAACTTGAAAAGGACGAAAAGACAACTGTCAGAAAAGCTGCCACCTCTGTTGTGGTTGGTGCACGTCCTTTTAGAGAAGCAGGCTCTCAGCCAATGGGGTCGTCTCAAGAGTTTTGTGTTCATTCAATATAATCTCTAAACACAAAACACAAACGAAGATTTGGCAAACAAAAAATTCTAAAGCTTACAAAGAGAAAGTCATCTTCAAGGAAGAACACTGCTCAACTCAACAAAGGGACCTGATAGAGTGAAGAAGAGTCTTGTTGTATTTTGAGCTTTGTGTCTTATGTGCTTACATTGTAAATCTACTCCTAATTTATAAAGGATAGTAGATCATTTGCTTGTCTAAATATTTAGTTTGAGTCGTATTAACTAGAGTTAGTTAGTCGAATCTTCTAAGTTTTGGTCAAGCCTTTTACACCATTGTTTTGGTGTTCTCTTGGGTAAAGTTGCCTAGGAGTGTCAACTAGAGTTAATTGATGGTTGGTGCAGCAGAGTTTCTGCTCGTTTAAGCTCCTGTCTTGGAGATCGGAGTTGGTGGCTAGAGTTAGCCTTGGGGGTTCTTAAAGTCTAGATCAACTAGAGTTAGTTGGTTTAGTGGGCAATAGGATTATTGCTTTGGCTCGTTTAAGTAATAGGGGTATTACTAAGTATGGGATTAGGGTGTTAATCTCACGGTTGTGGTTGTAAACTGTGTTTCGCTTTTGCTTGAGAAGATTAGTGAAAATAGTTTGAAAATCCTGTGAGACAGGTCGTGGTTTTACTCCCTTGAGCAAGGAGGTTTCCACGTAAAGTATTGTGTCTTCTCTTTACCTTCTGTATTTACTTTCGTGCATCATAACTGTATAAAGGACCTGGTCCCAATGTAGTAAGTGGACGCATACATTCCAACAAGTGGTATCAGAACTTGACTTCTCTATTTGGGTAACACCAAGAGAAGAAAGATCTTGAAGGAATGGCTGCTCCACCGAGTCTAGAGGAAGGACAATCTACCACCCGTCCTCCCCGCTTCAACGGAAAATTCTATGGATGGTGGAAGACACGTATGCATGATTACATCAACGCAGAAGACACTGAGCTGTGGGACGTGATTCTTGATGGACCATACATCCCCACCAAAGAAGTAAAAGAAGGAGAACTTACGAAGGTGATTCCAAAGACCAAAAGAGAATATGATGAGGCTGACCGGAAGAAAATAGAGAAGAACTATAAAGCCAAGAAGCTGCTGGTGTGCGGGATTGGTCCAGATTAGTACAACAGAATCTCTGCCTGCGAGACTGCAAAAGAGATCTGGGACTGCTTACACACAGCCCACGAAGGAACCACCCAAGTCAAGGAGTCAAAAGTTGATATGCTAACAATTGAGTACGAGAACTTTTGCATGAAGGAAGGTGAAACCATTCATGAGATGCATACAAGGTTCACTTCCATCACAAATGAACTGAGATGCCTTGGTGAACCCATTCACCCAAGAAAACAGGTTGAAAGGTTCTCCGAGTTCTTCCTAAGTCTTGGGAAAGTAAGGTAAATGCCATTATTGAGGCCAGGGACCTAAAAGTTCTCACCATGGATGATCTGATCGGAAACTTGCAGACTTACGAGCTAAACAGGCAGCATGGTTCATCAGTGAAGGAGGCAAAACGGGAGAAATTTGTTGCTTAAAAAATGGCTCAAAGTAATGGATCTGATGATGAGGACGAGATAGCCTATCTGACTAGGAGATTCCAGAAGATTGTCAAGAAGCATGGAGGATTCCAGAAAAAAGGAACCACCAGTAGAGTGGCCAGTGCAAAAGATCTGTGTCACAAATGTAGAAAGCCTGGCCACTTCATGAGAGACTGTTAGAGCCAAAAGCAAGAAGTTCAGGAGTTCAAACCACGACGAAGGGACCAGGTCCCTGACCATGCCAAGAGGAACACTCACGCTGATCAAGTTGTAAAGAAAGCCTTTGCAGCATGGAGAAATGCCTCTAGTGGTTCTGAGCATGAGGAAAGTCATGACGACGTCTCCAAGATGGTGGTGAAGGATGTAGAAACTGTCTTCAACTCCATATTTTCCTTGATGGCAATGTCTGATGATGAGGATGATAAAGATGAGGTAACCGTGTTTGATCTTAAAAGTGATTTAGACACTTTGTCAATTAAAAGACTGAGAAAACTTGCTGCAGTTCTGATTGATTCTGTAGATGAAATAACAAATGAAAATGCCACGTTAAGTGAAAAGTTGAGTATCTGTGAGGATGAGAAAACCGCCCTTGTGTCTCAAATGTCTGAAATGAACATTAGGGTGAGTATTCTAGAAACTGAGAGTCTGCAACCTAACGAGGAACCTGGTACCTTTGAGGGTGGAAAAAGAAAACTCAAGTAATTTTGAGGTTGATCTAGAAGAAAGGTTGAAAGCATCTGAGTCAAAATTAGCTGTCTCTCTTTAAAAGAACTCACAACTAATGAGGGACTTAAGTCAGATCAAAGAAGAGCTAAACCATTCCCTGAAATAGACTGACTCGTCTAAGACTCTCTCAAACTTAGCTAATTAGAAGTTCAACAACAGAAAAGGCTTAGGGTGTAGAAAGATAGAACCTCCCTACAATCCTCACAGTAAATATGTTTCTGTCTCAGACAATCTCTTGTGTACCCATTATGGAAGAAATGGTCATCTGAAGAAAAATTGTGAGTCTCTAGAAAGGGTAAAAAAAATCAGGAGAACCATGGACTGGAAGGTTTCTCATTAAGCCTCTTGATAGTTTTTGGGAACTCCATCTCAAGTGGGTTCCCAAGGCTAACAAGTGATATGGTATGCAAGTGAGAGGAAGTGGTAACAGTCAGTGTTGGTCATGAATAGCCGATGTTCAAAGCACATTACTGGAAAAACTGAAAACTTCCTCTCTCTCTCAAGGCACTTCAAGGTGGAAGTGTCTCATTTGGCGATAAAAAAGAAGAAGGTATATTCTTGGCGTAGGCATGGTTGGGAAGTCTGTAGAACACACCATTGAGGATGTGTACTATGTCAATGGTTGAAGTACAATATTTCAAGTGTTTCACAGACTTGTGTTGAACGAAATGAAGTTAAAATTCTTAATGTGGTGTCACAAACTTGCACTCTTGGGTGATGATCTTAAAAGAAAAGAGATGCAAGAACATGAATATTGTTGATCTGAACACTGCTCGTAGTAATCGTCTCACTTGCCTTAGTGGTCAAGGTGAGAATACTGATCAATGACTCAGGAGACTTGGCCATATGAGGGCTCCTCTGCTGAACAAACTTGTGTCAAGGGACCTGGTCCGCTGTCTGCCCAAAATAAAATTTGCAGATGACAAAGTTTGTGATACTTGTGTTAAAGAGAAGCAAATCAGATCATCCTTCAAGCAGAATAAGCATGATTTTAATCTTTCGAAGAACTTTCGGGTTGAAGTGGTGAATACTACATGTTTTGTGACCAAACAGATGATATTGAGAAGTTTGATCTCAATGGTGATGAAAGAATATTTGTGGGATATTCTTCCTCTAACAAGGCTTATCAGGTGCATAAAAACAAGAATTGTACATTGAAGAAAGTGTTCATGTGATTTTTTGATGATTCTGGAAGAATTGAGAAGCTGCAAAACAAAGAAGTTTCTGAGATGGAAGAGCTGCCTCAGATTTAGAGAGATGGGCTAAACAGTGAGCTTGCTGAAGAATATCCTCTTCATAGATCCAGCAGTCCCAAGGAAACTGATGCAGATGATGAACTTGATGAGGGACCCGGTCCGGTAGACAATGCTGAACAAAGATGATGCAGTTCAAACTGATAATGTGAATTCTGGAAGTGAGAATAAAGAAGCTGATCAAGCTCAGTTTGAAAGAAGCAAAGTATGACACTTGATTTCCCGACCAGCTGACAGGCTGTCCAAGTTTCTCTCAACAATGGGTTCAAAAGAGGTAAAATTAATAAAATCCTCTTTTTAAAATCACAAGGAAGGGAGTTGCTGATTATTCAAATACATATTGATGATATCATCTTTGAAGCAACCTTTGAGGTGTTGCGTGAAAAGTGTATTGCACTCATGAATAGTGAGTTTTGAAGTGAGCATAATGGAAGAATTAAATTTCAAGAAAAGTACCCTTGTTTGTCAAGAAAAGTTCATCAAGGAGCTACTCAAAAGGCTTAAAATACTTGAAGTCAAGACGATGTTAAAAAGGGGTAATGTCATCATGAAGTTTTGCAAGACAGGGACCTGGTTCCAGCTTAGATAAGCTACTGAAGAAGTTTCATATTATAGATGTCAAGACAATTGACACTCCCTTAAGGACCAACTCGAAGCTGGATGTTGATGGATCTGGTCCAAATGTAAATGATGCAAGTGTTAGGATTTATGCAAGATTCCAAGATTTTTAAACGGAATCACATTTGAAGGCTGCCAAAAGAATCCTAAGACATCTGAAGAAAACATGGACCTGGTTCTATTCTGTCCATCAGGAGACTTTTTGATTTGGAGGAATATGGTGATGCTGATTATGCTGGGTATCAAGTTGATAGAAAGAGTACCTCAGGAATGGCTTATGTTCTAGGCTGATCTCTCACTCATGGGGAACTAAAAGGCAAGATCCAGTTGCTCTTTCAACAACTGAGGCAGAGAATGTAGCAAATGCAGCTTGATGTGCTCAACTCTTGTGGATCAAGCATCATCTTGAAGCTCTTAGAAGACCTGGCTGAGATAATCAAACTGATGTTGGGAATGCTGAAACCTGATTGAATGGATCCTGCCTGAAACAATCAACCCTCTCATGACTATGCAAAGGGAGCAGGTATCCTTGCTTTTCAGTTATGTATGTTTTAGCAAATTCAGTATCATACCTTTTGTAGGTATACACACATGGCAAAAGCGCTGAAGGAAAAGGGAGGTCAGGACAGATCTAGGCAATCACGTTCAACCTACAGAGAGGGACCTGATCCGCTCTCGAAGGTTAGCACTCTTAACACTACATTTTGAATTATGCATGAGAACCATTGCAATTGCCACATGTCTGTCATTCAGGTATCTGATCGTTGTGCCATCATTTGAATACCAAGATGACACTTTCTTTCACATGATACACCCTTTCACCTCCTTTATACTCCATGTTTCTTTCCATCTTCCCAGAAAATTCAAATCACCTTCCAAAAATCAGAAAATTTCAAAACCCTCTTTTCTCCTCTCTCAAAAATACTTCAAATGTCTGAACCCTTTGTTCCTACTGGAGAATTTTCCGATGAAGAAATTTTTGAGTGTGAAGAGGGACTAGGTCTAACAAGCAAAAGGAAGAAATGGAAAAGATGATGTTCAAAAGGGAAGAGGTTGATATTCTGAGAACTCAAAGTATTCTGAATAGGAGGGTGTCTCCTTAAAAAAAAAAAGAAGGGAAAAATGAAAAAAATAAATTAAAATGGTTCCTCAATTATTGATCCATTCATCTCGAAGGCCTTGAGTAAGTTTGATTTTACCAATCTTTCTGCTATGAGAAACTCATGCTAGTGTTGGAAGCTATGACAGTTGCTCTTGCCAACATGGATACTGAAATGGTTTGCCTACGGGCTCAGCTTCTGAAACAACACTATCAGAGGGACCAGGTTGGAAAAAAAAACTGGCAGCCCTGAAGGTTCACCATAAAGCCTGAGCAGCAAAGCATGCTGAACTTTAAGAGAGGATTCTGAAAAGCCATGCTAAGGGATATGATCTACTAATTCTATTCTTTCAATCCCTTGCTCCCAAGCCATCCCCTTTCTTCCTAAACTCCCGTGTCAGTCCTCCTCGTTTTCTATCGAAACTCAGTGGCCATTTTCTGGTTCTCATTCGTAATTATATGTGCAATGCCTTGATTGCTGATCTTTTATTTTTGAATGAAAAATGCCTTGTTTCTACTGACTTGTCTCATTACTTTATGCATTTTTACTCATACTCAGTGTTGCCCAAGTGGCCATGAATTTGATTGAACTGCATTTCTATCAACTTGGTTTACTGCTTTAACCCTTTTTTATGATGTCAAAAGGGGGAAAATTGTTAAGGTATGAGATCAATGATGTTAGCTACTTGAAGAAGACATGGTCATGCCGATAGGGGGAATCAATGCTAGCTACTTGAAGAGGAGATGGTCATGCCGATGGGGGGAAGAAGTTGAACAAGTTTGTCATCATCAAAAAAGGAGAAAATGCTATTTTGTTGCTGATGTGAAGTTTTGATGATTTGACAAGCTTCGGGGATGATGAAAATAAGGGGACCAATCCAATTACCTGAAGAGTCTTGTTGATAGGGGAACTGGTGAATAAGTCTGTTATCATCAAAAAGGGGGAAAATGTTATTTTGAAGCAGATATTAAGTTTTGATGATTTAACAAACTTAGAGATCTAACAAGGAACCAAATCCTTGTTATTGGGACTGACGACAGTGAAATGAATGAATAAACTTAGTGTGGGAAATATTTGTGTGTCATCATCAAAAAAGGGGAAAATGTTATATTCTAGGTGTTTTGATGATCCTCACAAATACAGGGACCCGGTCACTGGCAGAGTGCTCTCGTCCAGATTCAAAGTGGGGTACAGCTGTAAAGTTGTCTTGTCAGATTGGTTGGTGAAAAGTGCAGTGTACTTAACCAATAGGAACAACGGACGAGGTTGTTTGTTTCAGTGGCTCACAAATGCAGGGACCCGATCCCTGGCAGAGTTCTCTCGTCCAGATTTATAATGGTATACAACTGTAAAGTTGTTCTGTCAGTGGGTTGGTGAAGTCGTCAGCGTACTTCACTAATATAAACGAATGAGGTTGTTTGTCCAATGGTCAATAACTCTTTTGGTCGATATAATCAAAATGACAAACAACAAGAAGATTCATTCATTCAAAAGGAGAGAAAGCCAGGAAGTCTTCTCAAAAACTCACTAAGAAAAGTTTGCAAGGGACCTGGTCCCTGCAAGACCTCCTACCAGTAATCCATGATATTAAAATAGATAAAAAGAAAAATTACCTAATTAATATGGTATATTTACTAAAAATTGAAAACCTAAAACCCTATCTCACTTCATTGAAAGGGTTATAGCTCAGGCTCAGCTAAAACCTCTCTTTCTTACTGGGGCAACAACATCAATGGCACATGAATCAGAATTAGTGTCAGTTCTTCCTCCAGAAATAATATCTGAAATACTGTTAAGGCTACCCGTGAAATCCTTGTTGAGGATGATGTGCGTTTCTAAATCTTGGCTTTCTCTAATCTCAACTCGCCAATTCATCAAAACCCATCTAAAATTTTCAACCAACAAACAAGATTTTGCCATGCTTCTTCTTAGTAGCACTTGGTATGAGTATAGCCTAAGATTTTACACTTGCTCTCTTTATGCAATTATGTATCAAGAATCTCCCCATTTACCTGATGACCTTGATTTTCCTTATAAAGACCCACTTGTTGACTATAACTTTGTGGGTTCTTGTGATGGGTTGCTCTGTATTTCTAGTGGTGTTCGCGATCTATTTCTATGGAATCCGTCTATAAGATAGTTGAAGAAACTGCCATTTTCAGGAAGTAATGTGCATTGTAGTTCGTATTTGGCTTATGGTATTGGTTATAATGAGTCTCAAGATGATTACAAAGTTGTACAAGTTATGGGAAGTTCACATAGTGAGTATGGGTATCAGAATGAGTTTAGGGTTTATAGTGTAAGGAATAATTCTTGGAAAATGATTCAAGAGTACCCTGGTGTTATGTTTTGCAACGATCCTGCTAAATTTGTGAATGGAAGACTTCATTGGATTGCTACCCGTGTTAGTGATAAGAATGACTCATGGTTTGTTTCTTCATTAAATCTGGTCGATGAGACGTATGAAAATGTAGCATTGCCTGATCTTGTTTATGGTAATTTTGATTGGGAATTAGGGATTTTAGGTGGTAATCTATGTGTATTTTGTGACTATTATAAGGTTCGGATGGATGTGTGGGTAATGAAGGAATATGGACTTTGGAGCCGTGTACTAAGGTGACTTCAATCCCTTATTTTACAGCTATTGAGCACTCGCCTTTTCCAATTTTCATCTCCCATAATGATGAAATTTTACTACAACACGGTTCAAGTTTATTGATATATAATTCAACAAACAACACTTTCAAGCATCCTCAGGTTCAGATCCATCATGGTTATGAAATTCAATTTAGTTTGTACATGAAAAGTCTTGTTTCACCACATTTTGTTGAGGAAGTTTGAAAAGCTATGGATCGATGAATGACTGATGGAAATTTGTGCTATGGTTTTTCTTTTGTGGTCTTGTGCATAATGATAAACTAACAAAATCTTACTCGATGATTCCGGATTTTGGCAAAAAGAAGAAAGAGGGAAAATTTTGGCTCTTAGGCAGACCACTTGATCATCAAAGGGAATAAAGTCCTATGGATGTTAGTATGATACTTATGGCTGGAGTTGTTTCTTTCAAAATTTCATTCTTTACAAAAGTAGGTGACACCAACAAAATTGGTTTTTTAGAATCTGTATGTCAGCTTGGAAGTTCCTCCAAAATTTTATTTATTCCCCACTATCTTTGATTCGATGGTTCAAATGCAGTGCAAGCGCAGTTCCCAACATACCCGCCAGGGTGGCCGAGTTGGTTGAGTATGGGGTCAGACGTTTGAAACCTCCTGCCTGCTTTCTTGATCGCACGTGGCTTGCTAGTGCAATTTATCTCTCCTGTGTGGCTTATGGGCTATTACAAGGTAGTGGGGCTTACCCTGTGTGCACACGAAGGATTGGGGGTTCCTTGTCATCAAAAAAGATAAAAGCACAGTGCCAACATGTTTATTATGGAAAAGGAACTACTGGTTTGAATACTACCTTCTGCAGGGCAGAGCACAAGATTGAGAGTTGGAGTTCGATATTATTTATCCAATTAATTTTCAAGCTGACAAAATCAGAGGGGATGAGTTTATACAGTAATGCTACAAGGAATCAACAATTTTCTATCCGTTCTTAGCACTACATCATAGTCTATTTGGTACAAAGTGAGTTACATTACATAATGCTGATGCGCAAAAGCTCTAACAGCTAAGAAGGGGTACTGTTTTTAGTTGACAATATGGGGAGGCGAAAAGCTGCACTCTTGGCATGAAAGCAGAGGAGAGTCTCAACCATAGTGCATTCTTTGCTTTTGTTTAGTTCTTGGTTGATAAACCTTGGGGAACTCCAAATAAAGTTTTCTATATTTTTGTATAATCCTTGAATTTACGGATGAGCTTAGCATGTATAGCTTACACCTCTGATTTAATTTTCACTTTCTTGATTTTGTAACAAATAGGTTGAACGTATTTCTTTGAAATCTGTTTCTCTTTAATTTTATTAAGTAGGTACAGAGGGCTTTATCTCAACAGCCTACCAGATCTTATCTAAAATCTAACAATAATTTAAATTTGAAAAAGGGTCATATTTGTCCTTGTGCTCTTAGAAAATGGTTATATTTATCTTTCGTGATACTTTTTTGATATATTTGCCCTTACCATCCAACTTTGGGCACATATTTGCTGTTGAGCTGTTAAGTTTCATTTCCCCACTTTTATCATACTATGTGGCGCCTACATAGATATACTTTTATTACAATTAAAAATTTATAATCTATTTAATATTCTACTCAACCCAATTATTAAAATTCAACCCAATTATTAAAATTCAACCCATTAAACCTTTTTCTTATACCCTTCCCTCACATCCATTTAACTCGTCAGAAATATGATATAAAGAAAGAACGTTTACGAGAAGGCTAATGATGTGATAAAGGAAAAAATAGTTAGAAATTAGGGAACAGGAAGGACAAAGTTCTATTTTATACATTTACTAACCACCCATATATACAACAAGCATCCAAATACAAAAAAAACTACTAGTAAACCTGCAAACTCAAAATGCATATACCGATTAATCAAAGTGTGAGTAGAGTTGTTAGATGGTCTTCGACATCTTACAGATTGCTTTCCAGATTTGGTATAAGGCAATCATGTATCAAATAGGAGCATGTAGGAAAAATGAAAATTTAATTTCTTGAGAGGAAGCTTGACGATTGACAATTGTAAGGGATTATGGGAGATTGATGCTCTAAATTTGGTACCACTCGAGTATGATGGAGATCTGATTCCTCAACATAAAATTGCAAAAAAGCCTCACCAATTGAAAAATTCTGATACAGTGGCAATTGAGTAAGCCTAAAGAGCAAAGATTGAGAATTGCTCTTGAACAACGGAACCCGATTCTTCCAAGGAAGAAGATGAATTGAGAGAGAAAAGATAGAGAGAAATAGATTTTCTTATTGATCTGAGTATATGTAAGAAGGGGTAGCTATCCACAAATCAGTTATAACTACTTGTAACGACTTCCTCTACAACTATTACAACTCACGTGTCAGTCACGTGCCTCACTTAACAGACTCAAATACAAAATTAACGACTAATTAGATTCCTAATCAATTGACATGTAACAATACTCCCCCTCTTCATCTAATCCTTGACCTCAAGGATTAAAATGTGGAAATCGCTGGGTGAAAGACTGATAATCCTCCCATGTGCTATCGTCTTCAGACGCATTGAACCATTTGACTAACAACTGAGTAGCAGGCCTGCCATGCTTCTTGATAATCCTCTTATCAAAAACTGCCTGTGGTGTTCAGAGGATGTGACCAACATCAACATGAACCTCATGGAGGGTAGCAGAAAAAATATGGGACCTCAACTTCTTTTTTAGCTGAGAAATATGAAAAGTAGGGTGAATCCGAGAGGCAGGGGTAATTGGAGAGTGTACACAACTGAACCCACCCTTGCTATGATTTGGAAAGGACCAAAAAACGTGGCTGAAAGTTTCTGGAAAGTATGAGATTTTAATGATGTATGTCTGTAAGGATGTAACTTTATATAGACTCAATTCCCAACATCATACGACCTATCAGTTCGTCCCTTGTCAGCACGGGACTTCATCCTACTTTGGGCTCTAGCTAAATGAGACTTTAGGCATCTCAAGGTAGCCTCTCTGGCTTGTAAACTCCTATCTACTAGGTCAAGTTGGGAGTCGAAAGGCATGTAAGGAAGAAGAGGAGGAGGTGTTTGACCATAAACAACAACATAGGGTGTCATGTTAATAACAAAGTGAAATGAAGTATTGTACCACTATTCGGCCAGAGCCAACCATTGGGGCCATTCCCTGGGTTTCTCAAACGTCATGCACCTGAGATAGCACTCAAGACATCTGTTAACAACTTCGGTCTGCCCATCTGTTTGAGGGTGGTATGTAGAAGAAGTGAGCAAGGTGACCTTTTGCAATTTGAACAATTCTTTCCAAAACCTGCTTGTAAATACTGGATCTCTATCAGAGACTATTTTTTTTGCATGCCATGGAGTTTGAATATCCCATTCATGAAAGCCTGAGCCACCTCCACTAAAGTATAAGGGTTCTTGAGTTCCATAAAGTGAGCTGCCTTGCTCAACCTGTCAACTACCACAAAAATGACCTCATGTCCAGCAACCTTAGGAAGACCTTCTATAAAATCCATCGAAATATCTTGCCACACTTTGTTTGGAATTGGTAGAGTTTTAAGAAGGCTAGGGTATGCTACATTTTCACCCTTGCACCTCTGACAAACATCACAACATCTAACATAGGCATAGACATCCTGTTTCATTTTATTCCAGTAAAAATCTTGTTTAAGCCTATGTAAGGTGGTTGTTATACCAGAATGACTTCCACGAGCATTTTCATGGTATAAAGCTATCAGATCTTTTCTCACTGTAGCCACAAAGCCTACCATCATCTTACCTTTCTACTCAAGATCCCAACATGATAACTGTAGTAAGGTTTAGTAACACCTGCAGTCTGAATGGAAGCAATTAGTTTCTGTAGCACAGGATCCTGCAACCACGAATTCTTAACATCTTCAAATAGTTGAGCCTGAACCCCAGAGATGCTACAAAGCTGGATGGGTTCCTCTTTTCTAGAAAGAGCATCTGCAACAACATTGTCTTTGCCTTTCTTATAGGAAATAAGGTAGTCATAACCAAGTAGTTTGACCAACCACTTATGTTGGCTAGGGGTGGTGATCCTTTGCTCCATCAAATATTTGAGGGGTTGATGATCAGTTTTAATTATAAATTGCCTACCCAAAAGATAAGGCCTCCACTTCTGGACAACTGACACTAGTGCTAACAATTCCTTTTCATAAACTGATAGGGCTTGATTCTTTTCAGACAACCCTTGGCTGAAGAATGCTATAGGTCTGTGGTTTTGTGCAAGTACAACACCAATACCTCCTCCAGAGGCATCTGTTTCCACTATGAATTTTGTGAAAAAATCTGGTAAAGCTAACACAGGTGCTGAAGTAACAACCAGTTTGAGCTTGTCAAAAGCTTGAGAAGCAGCTCCAGTCCATTTGAAATTTCCCTTCTTCAATAAGTCATTCAAAGGTCTTACTATAATACCAAAACCTTGGATAAATCTCCTGTAGTACCCTGCAAGTCCCAAAAACCTTCTCAATCCTTTTAAAGTTGTAGGTTTGGGCCAGTTCACCACATCATCTACCTTGCTCCCATCCATAGCAACCCCTTCTTGAGAGATGATATGACCTAAATAGTCAATCTGCTGAACTGCAAATGCACATTTGCTTTGCTTCACATACAAAACATTTGCTCTAAGAATCTTGAAAGTTTCCCTCAGGTGAGAAAGGTGATCAGTCCACTTAGAGCTGTAGACAAGGATATCATCAAAGAATACTAAAATGAACTTTCTGAGATGAGGAAGAAAAATCTGATTCATCAGGCTTTGAAATGTGGAGGGGGCATTGGTTAGGCCAAAAGGCATGACCATGAATTCATAATGACCTTGATGGGTTCGAAAAGTAGATTTTGGGATGTCAGGCTCAAACATCCTAATCTGATGATAACCTGATCGTAGATCCAACTTAGAGAAATACTTTGCCCCATGTAGCTCATCTAACAATTCTTCAATCAATGGAATGGGAAACGTATCCTTGATAGTACAAGTATTCAGTTCTCTGTAATCGACACACATTCTCCATGAACCATCCTTCTTCTTAACCATGACTATGGGTGAAGAATATGGACTGGTACTAGGCCTTATCACTCTTGAATCCATCATCTTATTGACCAGCTTCTCAATTTTGTCCTTCTGAATTGCAGGGTACCTGTAGGGTCTAATGTTGATAGGATAAGTGCCTTCCTTCAACACGATTCTATGGTCATGATCTCTTGATGGTGGTTATTCTGTTAGTACCTCAAACAAATCATTGAAATCTTGCAGTATGTCCTGCATGTCAGCTTTATCCTTACCAACTTCATCACAGGTATTTATAGAAAAGAAACTACCTGGTTCCCACTATGCTCCTCCCCTAAATACATACCCACAGATATCATGCATAGTTCTGCTGGTTTAGCTAACAATTTATCCATGCCACTCTGTTGTACCAGCTTAGCTGCAGGAGGTTTGATACCCCTCAGGGACACCTTGTTTCCCATTATACTGAACTCAATTTTAAGTTGTTTGAAATTCCACATTATATCCCCCAAAGTAATTAACCATTGGACCCCAAGGACCATGCTACACCCTCCGTAGTACTAACATGTCAGAATCAAATGAGACCCCTTGCATTTTCCAAACCAGCTTCTTACATATATACTGACAATGCATCTTCTTTCCATCAGCCACACAGACACCGGAAAAGGAGAGATAGCAGTTAAAACACATCCTAATCTTTTGGCAGTGTTTAAATCCAGAAAATTGTGAGTATTCCCTGTATCAATTAGGACTTGTATAGCCTTGACTTTAATAGATACTGTAACTCTCATAGTCCTAAAGTCATGCAGTCCATTCATGGCATGAACAGACACATGAGGCAGAATGCCCCCTGATCATCAGTCTCCAGGGAATGGCCTATCATAGTCAAGAATTCAGCAGGGTCTACTGCAACTTCCTGCTCTAATTCCTCAACACCCTCACTGTCCTCCTCTACTTCCATAGAAAATAACTGTCGCTTATTCTTACAAACATGCCCATACACATACTTTTCATCACAATTAAAACATAGTCCTTTTCTCCTCCTTTCATCCATATCAGCAGGTGTTAATAGATTGACATTTTTCAGGTTAGGTTTGAGGTTATTAGAAAAGGCCGTGGAGTTTTTGGAAGGGTTTGGATGACTTCTACCGGATTGGTAGGTGGATCCATAAGAAAAGGTGGGAGGATTATCAAATCTGGGAGTAGTTTTGGGATTGGAAAGTACTGAAGGTCCAAAAAATACTTGCTTCTGGACAACTAAGGTTTGTTCCTGTATTCTAGCTAAGTTAACTGCCTTAGCTAGTGACCTTGGTGCAAGCATTTTAACCGGTAAGCCAATTTCTGGTTTCAACCCTCTAACAAAGCAACTTGCAACTTGATCTTCTGATAGTTCAACCCTTGTGAGTAATTCATCAAAAAGATCGACATAGTCTTGAACAAAGTTTACCTATCTCAAGTCCTTGAAGTCGCCCATTGGATCGTCAAATAGTTTAGCCCCAAACCTAGCATAGAGTCTTCCTACATACTTAGTCCACCGTGGCCATTCCCTTGACAACCTGTGCTTCATATAAGATTGGTGCCATTGGAGTGCCTTGCCCTCGAAGTTGCAAGATGCCAGCTTAACCTTTGAGTCTTCCGGGGTTTCGTCGACATCGAAAAATTATTCACATCTGTAAAGCCATTCCCTCAATCCCTGACCATCAAATTTAGGGAAATCCATCTGGTAATTACGGGTTGGCAATTGATAATTTCCAGGTCTATTTTCACCCCTAGGAATTCCTTCAACTGGGGTCTAACACCACCATGGGTGTTCATAGATGTTGCCAACAATCTTCGAAATTCATCCATGGCCTGAGCCACACTAGCATCCACAGACTGTCGAATCTCCGCGACAGAGCTGGTTACTCCTTCCATGGAGTGTTTGAGATTGTCGACCTCCTTGCGCAGCTCCTGCATCCGAGTGTTGTGATCTCCCATTGCCACAGATCAGAGAATCCCTTGCTCTGATACCAATGATACAGTGTCAATTGAGTAAGCCTAAAGAGCAAAGATTGAGAATTGCTCTTGAACAGCGGAATCCGGTTCTTCCAAGGAAGAAGATGAATTGAGAGAGAAAAGATAGAGAGAGAAAGAGATCTTCTTATTGATCTGAATTGATACCTTTAAAATTAAATCAGCCGAGTATATGTAAGAATGGGCAGATGTCCACAAATCAATTATAACTACCTGTAACCGACTTCCTCTACAACTATTACAACTCACGTGTCAGTCACGTGCCTCACTTAACAGACTCAAATATAAAATTAACGACTAATTCGATTCCTAATCAATTGACATGTAACAAATTCACGAATATGTCTTCATAGCTTAAAAAAATTGAATGTTGTATGGTTTGGTGAGTTGACGAAATTTCTATCAAAGCTAACCTCTTGGTCTCTAGTTTCCTTAGATTTTGAGAATGCAATGAGATCATCACAAAGGATTTGGTACTGCACCATACAATTGCAACCCCCAAAGTGAACGATTTAACTGTGTATATAGAGTCATCTTGCGGGAAGTACCCAACACTTGTGGATGCATTGCTATGGAGTTTTCATCCTAAAAGACTCACCCTAAAATCAACTATTGAAACAATTTCTTGTTTCTTGGATCGTTTAATATATATGGAAAATTTGAGGCATTGTACTCGTCATAGAAGCAAGGGTCGCAATAGTCAATTAAAAGAAGTAAAAGCCTACAAATTTGAATCGAAACATGAGTGTGTGGAACTCAAAAGTGGAGAGTTGGCTACGAGGGCCCTTATCGGGAAGGAGACAGTTTCGTTTGAATTATATTGGTGATGTACATTATTCTAGTGCAAATTCAATGCACTTATTCATTTAACTTCGTGTACTTAACTTATTAGATGTAGTTGTATGCATAAACTTCTTTTATATATATATATATATATATATATATATATATATATATATATACTTAGAAATTGTTTCATTAACTTTTTTTAAAAAGGGATCAGATGTGGACCACTGCGGCAACCCATTTTGATCAATGAAGCTCCATGTACTTTTGAACTATGTATTGCATTATTGCTTCCTCCATTTTAATTTGTTTGTCCTACTTTTTTTTTTGGTCCTTTTAAAAAAGAATGTTCTTCTTTTTTGACTACTCTATAATTCTGAACGAAATTATTCCAACGATTTCTTATATTATTTAGTATAAAAAATTAATTATTAATGTGAAATTCATTCTTTATTACATAAGTTATGTTACTCAAATATTATCGATTTATGTCTTTGTTGATTTGTTTGTTACTATGAACATGCTATTTGTAGAGTATGAAGGATCATGCAATTTGATTCACAAGAAATTGTAGAAAAACCATAAATCAAAGGTTCCCAACTTTGAGTTTTTGAGGCAGTGAAATTTGTTTATTTTAATATTACTAGTTTTGATGTACGTGTGTTGCACGTGAAAGATAAATCATGTAGTATACTATTTTTAAAAAAATAATGTCAATATTAGTAAATCAAAATTTTAAGGTAAGATTATAAATGAAATAATACAGTATAAATTTTTATGAATAATTGAGGTAAACTTTTTTATGATTAATTACTAATTTTGTGCAATTGTACATACTGAAAGTTGTGAAATTAATATCCGAAAATATCTATATATATATTTATAATATAAAGATAGGTATAGGATAAGGACATCTTTATGGCCTCCAATTAATATATTTTTTCTCCTTTTTGAACTTTTTTTTCATTTTAAAATTTATTGTGATATGTAAAAATAAAAAATTCAGCCTTAAAATCTCTTAATTACACCTCTTAAACATAATATCATAGTTTTGGCTGGGACAATATCTTGTACAACCGTTATACAACAATTATATATGAGGGTATACACGGCATCCACCTCCTTATAAGATGAATATATCTAATTCCAAATAAATTTTTTTATGTGGTAAGGTGGCTGCATTCTACAACAAGACTGTTTTAAGCTAAAGACCAAATGAAATAGAAAAATTTGATTGACATTTGATTCTCGCGGATTAGAGTTTTAAGATAAGTTTCTCTTTGCATATTAGTAGCATTAGCATTGTTCCCATAGTTTCTGGTCCCTAGCCTATAATTCATTGCTCAGTTGTTGTATTATTGAAGTTTGTGCTTTTAATGTGATAAAAATATAACTAATTAAATATAAAATATAGAAGATATACTAAATTGAGTGTTTTTTAGTTGAAGGTATTATACTAATTTAATATTCAAGTTAGAGAGTGTTCAAATTCCATTGAATTTAGAAAATTCGTAAATTAAAAATGTAAGAAAATCCCTCTATTTATAACCAACAAAGGGTAGTATGATAAACAAGTGTTATTTGTGTCTTATAAGAAAAGTCACAACCATTTGGAAAGGTTACAACTCATCGGAAAAACATCACAACTCTTTGGAAAAATCACAACCCTTCAAAAAAATCACAACCCTTCAATGTGAAAACGGGTTTGCTTTTAATATAATATAATATAATATAATATAAATAAATAAAATATAAAATATAGCAGATATACTAAATTGGGTGTTTAAGAAGAAGAAGAATATAAAACTTAGAAAATCATAGTTTAAAAATGTGAGGAAACCCTTCTATTTATAATAACCAACAAAGGGTAGTATGAACAAGTGACAACCCTTCGAAAAAGTCATTAGTCTTTAATGTGAAAATGTGTCTGCTTTTAATATAATATAATATAAATAAATAAATATAATGTAATATAAAATATAGAAGATATGTTATAAATCCATTGAACTTAGTGGATTGTCCATTAAGTTTATTCATGAACTTATCTTTATCATGGATGTTTATTTCCAAGGTGATATGAACCTTTTTGGGATAACAATGTATCTACTAATTTAGCATTAAACATGGTGACCTTTAGATTGATTTCTCAACCTAGAAATAGAGGTATCATTCACCATTTTAAGACACACTTGAATAAGAAGAAAAGTTCTCTCTTCTATTTACATTTTTTGCCTTCTTCTCTTTATAATTATATTATGAGCTTGATTTTATAACACATTATCAGCATGAATATGATCTAAAAATTGTAGTACTTCGTAAAAGAGTTGTAGCTGAAACACTTGTGAACACGAACATTGTTCTATTTATTTTTTCTTGTTACACATTTATATTTTCAAAAGTTCCTCTTATACTAATAATTTATTTTAGTATATATGTATTATATGAAGAGGTTGAACATATTGGTTTGTTTTACTTTAACAATTTTATACATTAGTTTATGATTATACTAACAATTCTTCGTTTCAGAAAAGAATTGAAGAATAAAGAAGTAAATTTTCATGTTGATTTTCTAAGTGTTAATTATGAGGAACTTATTAATATTTATAATTACTTGAAGTGAGAAAACTCTCAAAGTCTTATTATGACTAAATTTGCTTCTATATTTTTTGATTTTTTTTAAAGGCTCATGGCTGAGTTCTATTGGTTTTGACTTTTATGATATTGATTGAAGGGTAAGATAATGGATTCAAGTCCCATCGCACCAAAAGGGTAAGATATAAGTAAAATAAATGTAATATAAATAAATATAATATATAATATAGAAGATATACTAAATTGGGTGTTTAAGAAGAAGAATATAAAACTTAGAAAATTCATAGTTTAAAAATGTGAGGAAACCCTTCTATTTATAATAACCAACAAAGGGTAGTATGAACAAGTGACAACCCTTCGGAAAAGTCATTAGCCTTTAATGTGAAAAAAGTGTCTTCTTTTAATATAATATAACATAAATAAATAAATATAATATAATATAAAATATAGAAGATATGTTATAAATCCATTGAACTAAGTGGATTGTCCATTAAGTTTATTCATGAACTTACCCTTATCATGGATGTGTATTCCCAAGGTGATATGAACCTTTTTGGAATAACAATGTAACTACTAATTTAGCATTAAACATGGTGAACTTTAGATTGATTTCTCAACATAGAAATAGTGGTATCATTCACCATTTTAAAACACACTTGAATAAGAAGAAAAGTTCTCTCTTGTATCTACATTTCTTGCGTTCTTCTCTTTATTATTATATTATTCTGAGCTTGATTTTATAACACGTTATCAGCACGAATATGATTTAAAAATTATAGTACTTCGTAAAAGAGTTGTAGCTGAAACACTTGTGAGCAAGAACATGTTCTATTTATTTTTTCTTGTTACACATTTATATTTTCAAAAGTTCCTCTTATACTAATAATTTATTTTAGTATATATGTTCTATATGAAGAGGTAGAACATATTGGTTTGTTTTACTTTAACAATTTTATACATTGGTTTATGATTATACTAACAATTCTTCATTTCAAAAAAGAATTGAAGAATAAAGAAGTAAATTTTCATGTTAATTTTCTAAGTGTTAATTATGAGAAACTTATTAATATTCATAATTACTAGAGGTGAGAAAACTCTCAAAGTCTTATTATGACTAAATTTTCTTCTATTCTTGATTTTTTTTAAAGGCTCATGGTTGAGTTCTATTGGTTTTGACTTATATGATATGGATTGAAGTGTAAGACGATAGATTCAAGTCCCATCGCACCAAAATGGTAAGACATCAAGTTAAAGTCCGGATGCATATAATGAAAAATATTTGAGGATCAGACGGTAGATTCAAGTTCTATCTCACCAATAGAGTAAGACATCAATTTGAGTTTTGATGCACCATGATGATAAGGTATTGGGTTCGAGTCACATAGAATTATGAACTAACACACCTTATATGGATAAGACATTGAGTTTGAGTCTCAATGCACCATAATGATGATAAAATAATGACTAAGATAAAAATAATATATTTTTGATAAAAAGTCTTGAAATTTGTTCCATTGAATTTTCTCCATTCCCTGAAACGAATGTGGTAGCAATATATGATAAGTGTCACACCCCGAGCCTACACCCTGGACGTGGTCGGCACTCGAGAACCATTGTTGGCCCCAAGCGAACCTTTGGCCTGGTTCAATTCTCAGCGGAGGACTTATTCAACAATAATTGAACTTTAAAAGAAAAAAATTAACTCAGTGTCTCAAAATAGATACTCAAAATATTTCAAGTAAAACATTCATTGGTCAAAAGAGGCAACTCAAGTCTTAAACATTAAACATTGGAAATGAAAAGACTCCTCAACTACTACTGTCTATCTATGAAGCCTCTAATAACTATGAAGGAAGTAGGGACAAGACCCACGACATCCTAATAAAACTGAAAGATATAAATGGAATCCTTCGGAGGCTCACCAAAGCTAACTCGAACTGCAAGTGGTATCAACGAAGCGCCTGTTGATGACCCTGGTTATCTGTATTAGAATCATGAAAGATGCAGGCCAAATGACGTCAGTACCTAGAATGTACGAGCATGCAAGGGGAACTCTAAAACACATACATAAGCTTGAATTGATAAAAGGAAGAACATACTCACCTCATCTCAACTCAACTCAACTCAACTTAACTCAACTCAAGGATACTCAAAGGTACTCAAAAATACTCAACTCAGATCAATATAAAAGCAACAATAAAGATGCATTATAAGGAAAACTTTTAAAACAATAGATAATAACTCAATGTATTTAAGAATACAATAATAATTCTTTTACTCTTATTTGGGAGATTCTCTAACCGACAACTATCACTATGAGCTATGTGATGATACAACGTCTCTCCCACGGTGCCAGAACTGTCCTATACCTTGCCGGAGTATAAGAAATCCTCAAGTAAGTCGATCCACTAAGCCATACTTAAAAGCAATAAGGAATCATCTAAGAAGTATGATCTGTTACCCATGTTGGCATACATGGTTTATGAGGAATCTGAGTTGTCTGAACTCGTCCCCATATCGGTACTCAATACTACTCCCAATAATATAACTCATGCTCATATGTTTAAAACCATTTCCTCATCCTCAAATTTTGAGATTATTACTTAAAAGGTCTTCTTAAAAGAGATTATACTCAAAAACTCCTCATGAACTCATTTGGAAATCGATGTTTTCTCTCATTTTAAATGTAAAAACATTTACTCTTAGGAATACTTAGTTCCCATATATTCATTTTGAAAAATGAAACTCAACTCTCATCATCCTCATACTCAATTACTGAAGTCTTAAAACAAGTTTTAAAAGTTTTGCACAAAGACTTCTCAAATGACTCAAAAGAACTTCCTCCAACTTTACTCTTAACTCTATCTTGAATTTGAATTATGAATTCAAGAGTTATGACTTGGATATGCATGATCTCTCAAGGATTAATGAAGATTTTAAGCGTGGATATCAAGTAGAGAACATAGGTACGATTTGAGGGAACTCACACGGAAAGAAGGACGGAAGGGTAAGGGATCTAGCGACCCTGTCGCATTGAGTAGCGCGGGGTACCAGCCCCAAAACTACATACTAGTGTTTGGGGCGCACTGAGTGGCACGCCGCGCCAGACCCCAAACCACTGGGCAGTAGTTCTGGCGCTATGGTGGCGCGCCGCCCCATGCCCCTGCCCAGAATTTGATAAATTTTCTTGTTCAATCTCATGCCCTAACTCATCTAGAATCGAAAGATTTCCCTCAAACTCTTTTGGATTCTTAAACCCAACATAATTACAACGAAATCGACACCAAAACCCACCAAGAACAACACTCATTCGTAACTCTCACCTTAAGAACACAATAAGAACTTCATTATCAAAGAACGAAGCATAAATCTTCAAGAACTCCTCAAGAACTCAAATCATTCAACCTCAAGAACGAAATTATGGATAAAATCACATGATTGACGTGTGGGTGAATGAACCCAAAACTATGAGAACTTACATACCTCGTTAGGATCGAAGCCTTGGCGAAATCCCTCGACGATTGCAAGAAAATCTTGAACGCTTGAATCTTTTCTCCCTCTTTCTCTTCTTGAACTTCTCTCTAAAATCCTAAGCGTATTTTAGAATTTTCAAAACTGATCTAAGTCAGTTTAGACCCCTTAAATATTACTAAAAATGATTTAGGCTAGTGGGGTAAGGAAAAGACCAAAATACCTCTCCTTAATTCAGATGAATTTCCTTAATCAGGCAGGCGAACTCAATTGGGCATATCCCAACTTGAAATTTAGCAAACTCGGTGGCGTTGAAAATAAAATTCAACGATATTTCATTTGATACCTTATGGTCCACCTAAATCATCATGTACTGAAAGTTATGGTCATTTGAAGTTGACCCTAAACTCACAATTTAAGATTAACTTGCAATATTCTCGAGTTAGCTCTTTCTAAATTGGTTCTTACTAAAATTAGTTCTTTCTAAGACTGTCACGACCCAGACCACTGTGATTGGCACCTACACTAACCCTCCGGTGGGAGAACCACTACTACAACCCGACTAAGCAACTTAAAGAAACTAAAACACTTAAAGATACGGAAGCAGGTTTAAATGACGAATTAATATGGAGTTCCCATAAACTCCGAAGGTTTAATAAAATAACTAAACATAACTCTTGCGGAAATTCAACCCCTAGAACCTGAAAGTCATTGTACCAAAACTCTACCAATCATCAAGTCTAAGAAAATGGGGTACAACCCTGAAACTAACATACGAATAATTCTAACTATATAGTCTGAGTCCGAAAAGAATGGACTAAATAAATAGAGGATCCATGGCAGCCTGAAAGAACTGGCTCACCCTCGAATCCGGTCTCGATCAATAATCCCCTAGCTGAGGTCTATCAGTAGCCGCCTGAAGATGCCCTTTACTCAACAAATAACGAGCAAGTGCAGTATCAGTACACAAACCATAATGTACTGGTAGGATCACGCGACTACTCGAGTAAGCGGAACATAAGCAAGCAATCACAACACAGTAAACACACATATACAGAATGGATAACTCACTTATCATTTTAGGAGCAACAAACAATTTCCCAATATCAATGACAGACATATATGAATGTAATAATCACAAGTGGTCCTCTCATGGAACCCACACCCAAACTATTAGTGTGTCGAAACGTGACACCCGATCCAATATATATGTGTCAGAACGTGAAATCTGGTCTAATATATGTGTCAGAACGTGACATCCGATCCAATGTATGTGTCGGAACGTGACACCCGGTCCAGTCAGTACAACCACAGTCACAATCACACTCATAATGAACAATACACACAGGCAAGTAACATGTTCATGGCATGCAACTGTTCGCACATAATCATTTCATTAGATTCGATTCACATTTATCTATTCTCATACATGCATACATACAATGAAACAATTAACTGACATATATCACACAGTAGGAAATTGAACCATCACCTACCTCGAAATCAAGCCTGAATACTCCTAAGACACGTGAGCCTTCCCTTTTCGGAGTCTTTCAGCTCGTTCTTGATCTAAAACAAGTAATTAATACAAGGATCACTATACAAGGTCTAATTTACTCGGATTATAACCAAATTATCAACCCAAGGCCAAACTCAAGATCCTAATGTTCAATTAGGGCTTTTCCCACCGTTAACTTCAGGCCAAAATCCTCCCCAACGATAATTACCCAAGATTCTAAGTTAAAAGAATCAAAATACGGATTAGGGGGGTAATTGTCTTACCTTTAGCGCTAGAATTCGTGGGAATCTGTCATGAAACTTCTCTTGGTCGTCCCTTAGTTCTTAAGAACGAAGTTTTGTAGAAAATAACGTTTTTGGGGTTTTTTCCCAATTTAAGGCGCGATTGTCCCGCCATAGTGGACCTTAACCTACCATAGCGGCCGTGCCCTGGCGGGGGTTAATCCCACCCCGGCGGCTTGCACGGAGACAGAAACTCAGAATTTGAGTTCCAAACTCCCATTTCGCAACACACCTTCAAACCTGGACATTCTAAAACTACCCCTTCATGCTAAGATCAGTTTCGAGAGTTTTACTCGCCCGAATTCGATTTCGTAAAGCTGTACGGGCTCCTTAACGTCTTGGCTATCAACTCATATGATCAAAGTCATAATTAAATCCCCCATCTATTACCAAATTTCCCTAGATCTCACCTGAGTCAGATATCGTCCAAGTCTGGCCTAAGCTAGAAATTTCCAAGTTACTACTCAGAAGTTTTCTAGCCCAAATTCCTTCCCCATTGGATTTTCCATAACGACGGGAACAAGTCGTTACAAAGACCGAGGTGTTACAATAAGTGTGAAATTCACCCAATTGCTCCATTCTATCATACGTATATGGTTGCAGTGAATAATAAGTCTGAAAGATGACAAGTGATTAAATGTATGAATAAGGGCATGAAAGGAAAAAATTATAATAGTCATCATTGTGACAATTATGAAAGGAAGAACACTATGGGTTCTCCAAATAGTCCTTAAAAATGTGAAGGTAATTATTATCATCTCAAAATGGTCTTTCAAAGGTTGAAAGTAGTTATTGTGATTTGATATGAAAGGTCATTTGACACTCAATTTTTGCGGACCTAGTATAGTAAATTTTATAAATCATCCATCAAAATAAAAGAATATAAAGTGATGGTGCACTTTATCTTTCAAAGTGATATTGAGGTGGGTCATGTAAATATGTTAAATATAAATATATGACATGTATAAATTGCTATGGTCAACTCATGAAGAGATTGTGACTTGTAATAAACATCGTGAATGTTTGCCCATTCTTTAAAGTGAATGTGTCAAAATATGATTTTTTTTTTTAATAAGAACATATTCATGTATGGTTGGAAATATGCCACAACTCACCTCTACGGGAGGTTTGAGAGAAATAAATAAATTTTATTTGGAAGAAATGGTCAATGGTCGTGTACGTTTATACGTCATAAATATTATGTTATGTTTATTTTGAACTATCGAAAAGGAAAAAGAAAAAAGTAATTCTTTCTTATAAAGTTTGTGGCCATGACCAAAATAATATTATTGTGTGGCAATACAAATTTGTCTTTGATTGTGTACCTATGGTACGACAAAAGTAAAGCAAGAAACATTTCTTGCTTGTAATAATTTTGACCATGAAAATAATGATATAATTTCCTCCTTGAAGGAGATGCTCACCATACATATGGTGTCGTGGAATATGTGATAATACAAAAAATTAATGGTAAGCTCTAACGTTGTGTTATTATCGGAGGAATAATGAGGTTGTAGTAAGTCTCAACAGAAACTTTTTAAGTTTCGGATGAATTGAAAAGAAATTTTTTTATTATATTGAGACTATATATTATGAAAAAATTTAATATTACTACCACCGGAGCGGGTTATAAATATTTATGTAAAAGATTACCCATTTTTTCCTTCTTGTTTGTTGCACACAAACATGAGCATACTGGTGGAATCACATGCAAAAGTAAACTATAAGTGTACTGAAATAAAGATCACAAGTACGGATTGTGCCTTGGGGCATAAAGGTTTGCCACAAAAATTCTGACATTATTGGAGACGTTTTCTCCTATGGTGGATGCAATGAGATTTGTTTTGATCTCGCAATATATGAAAACTTGAATGCATATGATGAATAATTATCATGTCTAGCTAGACAATATTGAAGGTTATATGAAAATTCTTGAAGCAATCAAGGTGTCTGAAACATAAAAAAGTTTGAAAGAAACTTTTTCAATAAAGCTTCAAGAATCCTTATATAGATTGAAATAATCAAGGAAGAAAGAATACAAAAAATGACCCTAATTGTCCTTGCATTTTTATGAAAAGGCCAGGATCTGAATTTGGTATAATTGTTGTGTATGTTGATGACTTGAACAGTATTAGCACTCTTAAAGAGCTTTCAAAAGTTGTTGAGTGTTTGAGAAGGGAATCTAAAATGAAAAGATCCTGGAAAGACAAAATTTTGGTTTGACCTACAAATTGAGAATTTGACAAATGAAATATTTGTCCATCAATCAACATAAATAGAAAAATTTTGATGCGATTTTACATGAACAAATCACATTCATTAAGTACCCCAATGATTATGAGATCGCTTTAAATAAAGATCCATTCGATCTCAACAGAAGGATGAACAACTTCTTAGTGCTTAAACTCCATATATCAGTCAATTGGAGGCTTTAATGAACCTTGTTATATACGATCAAATATTTTGCAGTGAGTTTATTAACAAGATTTCGCTCCTCCCCAACGAGAAGACGTTGAAATGACATCAAGGACATTTATTTGAAGTTATTCCACAAGACAATCAATTGCAAATAAAAGTGTCTACAAGATTATTATTGCTATGAAAAAGTTGAATGAATAATTTACTTGCAACAACGAGGTCACGAATAGAGTGATTTTCAAGAATGTATTCGGTTAAGCTCTAAGCCTCATCATATCCATGAAACTAGAAAATGACATATCAAGAGGAGTTCAATCATGCAACATCTTCGTGAATGTGATTTGATCACAAAGACACTATCAATATTTGAGAAGTTGGTATATAAGATTGGATGACATCATCACAAGAAATTAAGTGATGTTTTAATCAGGGGGAGTATAATACACGTTGCACTCTTTTTTCCTTGACCGAGATTTTGTCCCACTGAGTTTTTCTGGCAAGGTTTTTAATGAGGCAACAAATAATGCGTATCAAAAGATATGTGTAATCTTTTCCTTCACTAGAATTTTTTTCCACGGGGTTTTTCCTAGTAAGGTTTTAACGAGACACATTATCTATGGAAATCCAAGGGGGAGTGTTATAAATCCATTGAACTAATTGTCCATTAAGTTTATTCATGAACTTATCCTTATCATGGATGTGTATTCCCAAGGTGATACGAATCTTTTTGGGATAACAACGTATCTACTAATTTAGCATTAAACATGGTGACCTTTAGACTGATTTCTCAACCTATAAATAGAGATATCATTCACCATTTTAAGACACACTTGAATAAGAAGAAAAATTATCTCTTCTATCTACATTTCTTGCCGTCTTCTCTTTATAATTATATTATTCTGAGCTTGATTTTATAACAAGATATACTTAGTTGAGTGTTTTAAGAAAAAGAAGTAGAGATAAGAGTCAAAAAAACACACCTAAACTATCCTCTTTTTTGAGTTTCATACCTAAACTATCACTTATCAATTTGAGAAACACACTTCTCTATTTTATTACACTCTCATCATGGTGTGTGTATCACACTCTCTCTTTTATTCAAAAAAATTGACACATCACACTCCACATGGATAAAATATTCCACCTTGACAAAAATTAAATAAATTATTAGTATTAGTTAAAAATTAAAGTATTGCTATTTTCAAAAATAAATTATTACAAAATCAAATATAAAATATTTTTCTTATCCCACTCCACCACTTCATCTTACCGTACTCGCCATCCCACCCCCACCCCCAATTTTTTTAGTTTTTTTAAAAGAAAATTCTTTTATAAAAGTTTTTCAAAAAATTCTTCTTTCATCTACCCCCCCCCCCCAATCCGTTCAAATAATAATTTAGATATTATTTTAATTTTTTTGTTTAAAAAAGAATTCAATCTCACCCTACAAACCCTCCGCTTCCAAAAAAATTTCTCGTTTTGAAAAATATTTTTTACGTGCCGCAAGAGTTTATTTAAAAAAAAAATCTGCTATATTCGATACGCAAGTAGAAAAAAAAATATTTTCCTAAAAATATATGTACATATCTAACACAAAATGAGAAAAATGTGAAAAGATTAAAAAAAATTAGGAGCGGTGGATTAGATGGGGTAGGTAGAATTTTTTATTTTAAAAAATAAAACAATATTAATTTTTTTTTAGGAAGGAGTGAGGGAGGGGGTGAAGTCTGAATTTTTTAAGAATATTTTATAAAAAAAAAAAAAAAAAAAAGGACCGGGGAAATTGTCATAGGGGGGGGGGAGAAAATATTTTTTTGGGATGGTAGTACTTTAATCTTTAGCTTTTAACTAATATTAATATTTTATTTATTTTTGTCAAGGTGAAATATATTATTCATGTGTCAAAGTTTTTGTAAATTAAAGAGAGAGTGTATTACACACACCACTAATGTGTGTTTCTCAAACTAATAAGCAATAGTTTAGGTATGAAGCTCACACTTTCAATAGTTTAGGTATAAAACTAAAAAAAGGAATAATTTAGCGGTGTTTTTACACTTATCTCTTAGGCGAAATGGTCTGATGGACCCTTATACTTGTATGCGTTTGTATTCTGAACGGAACTCAACACTTTGTCAATTAAACCCTTAAACTCATTAAAACACAATATTTTAAACCGTTTTCTCATCAGATCACTGTGTGTGTAATCCAACCTCTTACATGTGTAATTCCATGTCATTTTCCAATGACACGTAAGAAATTAAATATTAAGAAAATAAAAAAAACAAAATATTTAACTTTCGGAAATTTTTAAATATTCATGTTCTTTAATCACCATATATGCTCACAATTTAAGCACCAAATTTATGTCAAAAAGATGAAATTTTTCTTTATTTGACTTGAAATTTCAACTAGAAGTTCATAAACACAAATCCTACTAGCCACAATCATAAATTTGAAATAATTTTTGCAAATTCATCAGACCCATTTGTTGTTCTTCAAGTTTTCTCAAACTTATCAATGGAGTTTTCAACTTTTTCAATACCCACCATCACTCTTTACGTTAATCCATATCATACCTTCTCTTTAAATCCAACACAAATAATGGTTTTAACTTTTAAAATAAAAAAACACTAAAAATTTAGATAAAGAGGGCTGAAAAAAGAAATTAGGCGCGGGGTTTGATTTGTCGCAAAGAGGAGAGTGAGTTGAAGAAGAAGATGAAAAAAAAAGTATATGACGGGTGATTTCGAAGAAGAAAAAAGAGAATGAATGTGGTGGGTGATTTTCTTGAAGAAGAAGAGAAGAAAGTTTAGGGTTATGGGTGGGAAGAGTGGTGGAGAAGAAGAGAAATTGGGGTGGGGGCGGGGTGGGAGAGGGTTAATGAAGGAATATATTTTTTTTAATTAAAAAAATATTGTTTTCCAAAAAAAATAAATAATAGAAAATAGTGTATTGACGCATTTGGAAGCGAGTGCATTTATACATTTTTCCAACTCAGCAATATTTATGACACATAGGTTTGGTCAATGGTCTGAGGGGTTTCAAATATTGTGTTTTAATAAATTTAAGGGTCCAGTTGACAAAATATAAAGTAAGAGGGTTTAGAATACAAACTCATATAAGTAAAAGGGTCCATCAAACCAGTTCGCTTATCTCTTATAGAAAACTTTAAAAAATCATACTTTAAAAATGTGAGGGAACACCTCAATTTATAGCTAACAAAGAGTGGTATGAACATGTACTTATTGTGACTTATTAGAAAAGTCACAACTTTTCATAAAAGTCATAAACCTTCGAAAAGGTCACAACTCATTGAAAAAGTCACATGTAACGACTTATCCCGTCGTTATTCAAAAGATACCTCGTGCGGAATCTCAATTTTTTAAAATACACCACCAATCTAAAATTGGGGTGACATGACAAAAATTTCACAATTTGAAA
This sequence comes from Solanum etuberosum, assembly GCA_029582245.1. Taxonomy (NCBI): domain Eukaryota; kingdom Viridiplantae; phylum Streptophyta; class Magnoliopsida; order Solanales; family Solanaceae; genus Solanum; species Solanum etuberosum. Next base: position 30,923 of record JAJONR010002252.1, on the reverse strand, counting down.
TTGACCCGGACTGACATCATCTCGTTATGAATATTTTTTCTCTGGCGGTGTTGCTGTGGCGGCGTGCCAACCGCTATAGCAAGTCAAACGGGAGAGAAACTCAAAAACACAATTTTTTTCTCCCCTTATTCAGTGGAAAATTAGAGTAGGGTAACTCCAAAAATCCTCATAAGTTGCTCCAAGCTTGGGGATAGCGTAAATAAGGTATTTTTAGCGCAAGAAGGGTCAAAACCCATGAAATTCTAGTCTACATTTTTCAGGATTCACCCCACGGAGTCAGAAGTTCGAGTTCAGAATTGTTCAATAGTTGTTTGGCATTCAAGTAGGCTAGGTTTAACTTAGTAGTTAGGCATGTCTCTAATTGCTTAATACATTATAGATTCTTGGGAGATTTCATGTATAATTATTCGGGCATAGAGTCTGGATGATTGAATGCGGGGTTAGTTGTTGTTTAGGTTGATAATGGACTTGGTTAGCTAGTATTGACCTTATGATGATTGATATGTGTTATCTTGGGAAAAGTCATTTGTAGGTAATCGGATTATGAGCAAGAAACATTCGGGAAAGAATCTTTTCGGGTAAGTGATGGTTGTTTGATTTCTATTATGTTATATTGTTATCAAACACATGCAATGAATGTGTTTAGTTGGTGTACAAATGTGATTTGTATTCATTGTGATTGTGATGTGTGATTGTTGGTTGGCTCGGGTACCACATATGATACATACTAATAGTTGAATCGGGTACCACACCTGATACATACTAACAGTTGGATCGATCGGGTACCATGCATGGTATGAAATACATATGTATGGTTGGATTAGGTACCACGATGATATATACTAATAGTTGGCTCATATACCATGCCTGGTATATTAATCATTTTATGTGTGGGTATCATGAGTGAATCAGATTTACCTTTCGTGATGTGACTGTTGCATGTTGGTCCATAAGTGACCACAATGATGTATCTAAAGGTTGGGGTGGTTCTTGTGTGGGCCGAAATTGCATGTGAGACACCATAGTCGATGTTTCAAGAATCTTGGGTGGCCCAGGTTACCCAAGATAATATTGAATCATGTATGGATTGAGTTAACGAAAATAAGTAACAGTTTTGTGGGTCAATGTTAAGTTAGTGAGTGGATTTGGGGATTACAAATGAATTCAGTAGGGAAAACTTTGGTGTTGACAAAGTGAGTGGTTTCAAAAAGTCATTATGTGATAGAAGAGTTAGGCGATGATCGGTTGGGAAGGTGAAATGACTCTTAGTCGGGGATGTTGCAGCGAAATGAGGTGGGTGATTTGGGAAGGGAATGTGTGAATCCAAAGGTGGTAGTATTCCGTAGTAGGGGTGGTGGCTAAAGGGTCAGGAGTGGATAGTTTAAGTCTTATATTTCTTCTGGTTATTTGCATGTTATTCTGTGGTGGATTTGGTCGATCGATAATACCTACCTGATACTTGTTTTTTTACTGATACTACTTTTGTTATGCCACTTGGCATAGTCTGGTTGTAGGGTCGGTGATGTTTCTTAGGCTGAAGACGTCGATGATTTCCGACATCTTCTATATATTTTTTTTCCTAATATAGGGAGTTGTATCTTCTTTTCTTCATATATTGTACTCTCTTAGAAGCTCTTGTACCTGTTTAGACTAGTTCCATGGGAAGAATCAATGTGTTTCTCAAAAGTACTTTCCCCCCCGTTGGAGAGTATTTCTATATTTCAATAGGGTGATTAGTTTATATTGTATTCACTTCCACACTTTATGTTTCAGTTTGGGGGTAAAGGTTCTCCTATCTAGGTGTTATAATAGGTGCTCGTACGACCAGTTGGTTGGATCGTGATATCATAACTCTTTGGAAAAATCACAACCCTTCAATGTGAAAAGGTGTTTGCTTTTAATATGATACAATATAAAAAATTAAGTATATTATAAAATTTAGAAGATATACTAAATCAGGTGTTTTACAAAGAAGAATAGTAGAAAACTTAGAAAATTCATAGTTTAAAAATGTGAGGGAACCCTTTATTAATTATAGCCAACAAATGATAGTATGAAGAGATACTTATTGTGCATAATAAAAAAAGTCATAACCCTTCAAAAAAGTCACAACCATTCGGAAAGGTCACAACTCATCTTTGAAAAGGTCACAACTCATCGAAAAAGTCACAACCCTTCAATATGAAAAAGGTATCTAATTTTCTATAATATAATATAAAGTATAGAAGATATATTAAATTGAATGTTGTAAGTTGGGGATATTATAGTAATTTAACATCCAATTTAGGGAGTTTATACTTTTAAGGTAGGATAGAAGACGTAGATAATTGAAGAAAAGGTAAAAGAAAAATAAAATCAGATTAGTTAAAAAAGAAGAAGTAGGAAGTTCTTGCACGGGAAATACTTTTACTTCACAAATTCATGCTCGTTCTTCCGAGATTATTTAAATTATAAGTGAAATTTAAAATTTCTTTTATTATTGTTCTTTATCTGTTTATGGTTATCTTTATATGGTCTTATTAATATCATACTAGCATGTAACTATACTTCCTATCTACTTTATTTGATATGTATTTTAATCGTTAAGTTTTCTATTTTTACCTGCTTGGTTATTAAACATTTGGTTGTTGAATTATGTCTTTAGTGAGTCATAATGATTAACTTTTAACAGAAATGATTTAAAGGCCTTTGACTTTATAAAAAGAATTTATAATTAGTTTTTTTAATAAAAAAAAAATGAATCACTAGGAGAATGATTAGGACAATAATAATAATAATAGGCAAACTTTACGATTCGAAGAGCATTTATGCAAATTTAGGTGCGACATACAAGCAAATCAATAATTTATGATAAGACTGGAAACCGCTGCTATCAGTACACCACACCCTTATAAAATAAGATAGTTATAAACGAGTGTTTAATAAATCAAAGAAGGTGGTATTGAACACTTTTATAAAGCTCATAATTATAATATATTCAAAATTAGTTCAATCCATATCTAAATAAATAGATCAACCGTGCTAGAACCACGAAACTCGAGGTTTGCCTAATACCTTTCCTTCTGTCAACATAAGTTCTTACCCAAATTTTCAGTTCGTAGACCAACGAAATAAATAGTAAACTTCCTTTTGATTAAGGATTTAAATAAGGTGACTTGGAACACCAAAACTCAATTCCAAGTGAAGACTTTGAATAACAAATAATTCCTTTTCAAAACGTCACATTAATTGGAAAACTCTTTTTTATTACTTCAAAACTTTGTCTTTTCTTTTTATAGCGGGGTGAAAATCTAATGTCCCGTTTCTTATGAATTTGCTTTTAATTGTAAAATGACCATTTTCCCCTTCTCCTTAACTTTTTCATGCTTAGTGTGTGTTGCGGAAATGGTTGGTGTGGTCCCCAATGCGATCAAGTGTGTTTTGGTGATTTTGCCTCTTTTGAGTTGAGAATTCTTGATATGGTTGAGTTTGGTCAACATTATGAGTTCTGAGTGTTTTATAGGGATTCTATCAGTTTCATTGAGTATAGAACGTTAAGTTTGATATAGTAAGGTGGTCGGTTAGAGTCCCGAGACTTAGGCTGTGATCTGGATATTTAGGTAAAAAGTTGAATTTTTAACCTGAAAGGGTTTCGAGGGGCATTTCGGTCATAACCATCATTTTTTGATATCCGATAATTCTATTGGTTCTAAAATATGTTATATGATGAATTTTAACTTTTAGTTCGTATTTAAAGGATTCTGAATGAGTTTCGAGGGTCAAAAATATGTTTTAAAGATTGTTGGTGCATACTTTTAGCGGCAAATATAGACTTTTAGGGACGGAAAATGGGTTTTAGTGACGAAATCGCTGAGTTAAATATCTATTCGAACCCATTTCGTATTTTTGACATTTTGGGAGCTAGAATAGTTGGTTTGAGGTGATTTTGTGTTTTTCTTTCATAATCATTGGATATCATTGGATACATATTTCTAACTCTATTTTACTCTTTTCCCAGGAATACCCCTTTCATATTTTATGATTTCTATCCACAAAGTGAAGATTGTAAACCCCAAAGTAGAGAAATTGAAAATTGTTGATTTTATAACATCCCGCCTTAGAAAGAGCTAAATTTAGAAAGAAATAATTTGAAAAGAGCCAAATCTGAAATTTTACAAGTTATGCTTAAGTTGTGAGTTTTGGGTCAACTTCAAACGATCATAACTTTCAGTACAGGATGAGTTAGGTGGCCCATAAGATATCAAATGAAAGGCAATGGAATTCTCTTTCCAATGTTAGCAAGTTTGCTAATTTTTGATCTCATATGAGGGAGATATACCCATTTGAAGCTAGCCTATCCAGTTAAGGAAAGTTACCCAAAAATGTGAAGGGTATTTTAGTCTTTTTCCTACCCAATCAGATTAAAATATTTTTAGTAAATATTTTGGGGTCAAATCTGATTTGGATCAGTTTTATAATCCTAAACTACGCTTAGGGTTTTAGACGAGAATTCCAGAAGAGGAAAAGAGGAGAAAAGGAAGAACGAACAAGGTTTTCGCGATTCGAGGATTTGTTTCACCAAATCGAGGTATGTGAGTTTCTCATAGTGTTGGGTTCGTTCACCCACACGCCAATCATATTATTTTCAGTGAAGTTTCATTCTTGAATTTGAAGAATTTGAGTTCTTGTTTTGTTTCTTAAAAGTATTGTTTCCGTTCTTGAATAAGGATGGGTTGATGAGTTCTTGAGATAAAAGTTAGTGAATTGAGGGTGGTTTGGAGTAGATTATCGTGTACATAAGTTGAATATTCGAATCTAAGTGATTGTGAAAGAAACCATTCGATTCTAGGCGAATTAGGGTCGAAAAACGAGTAAGAAAAGATCAGGCAGAAAATAAGGTACCAGGTCCGCGACGCGGACCTGTTCCCTTAAGTGAAATTTCCTTCTCCGCTTCGCGGAGAGAACGCGGACTCTACTATTTCAAAAAATATTTTGCAACCAAATATTATAATTCATCTCCGCATCATGGACTTGCTCCCTAGCAAGTGTTTTTCGACCGTTTCTCATGATTAACTATCTAAAACTCATTTAATCATCACGATATCCTCCATATCATAAATCATAATATTGAATTCATAATACAAATTCAAGGTAGAGCTAAAAGTCAAGTCTTGAGAGTTCTTCGAGTCATTTTAAGGAGTCTTTTACAAATTATTTTAAAACTTGTTTTAAATGACTTGAGCACAGAGTTGAGGAAGAGTAGAGCTGAGTTAACTTTCTTTAAAATGATATATGGGAACTAAGTATTCCCAAGATAAAATGTTTTTATATTTAATATGAGAGGAAACACCGATTTCCAAAGAGTTCATGAACAGTTTTCAGTAATATCTCTTTTTAGAGAAATCTTTTGAGTAATAATCTCAAAGTTGAGGAAGAGGAAATGTTTTCTTTAAAACATAATGAGCTAAGTATATTTTGGGAGTAGTATTGAGCACCGATATGGGGGAGAGTTCTAACAACTCACAGCCTCCACAAACTATGTAGCCAACGTAGGTAGAAAAGGGTCATACTTTTTCAGATGATTCCTTTAATGCTTTTAGCATAGACTAGTGTATACACTTAGTTAGTAGGTTCTATACCCAGAAAAATATATAGGACAGTTCTGGCAGCGTGGGCTAGACGTTATACCATCACATAGCTCATAGTGATGATTGTCGGTTAGAGAATCTCCCAACAGTTTCTATTTTGTATTTTTGCATACAAATAGAGTTTATAATGTATTTTCTAATACATTGAGTTGTTATCTACTGTTTTAAAGATTTTCTTTATACTGCATTATTTCTATTGCTTTATATTGAAATGAGATTGAGTTGAGTTGAGATGAGGTAAGTGTTCCTTCAGTTCCAGTTCAAGCTTATGTCTTGTTTAGATTTCCCCTCGCATGCTCGTACATTTCATGTACTGACTCCATTTGGCCTGCATCTTTTATGATGCAGATACAGGAAATCAAGATCAGCATCCAACGCTTCGTTGATCCAGTCGAGCTCCAGAGTTATTTGGTGAGCCTCCTTGCTTACAGAGGATCCCTTTATTATGTTTTGTCATTTCAGTTTGTTGGGATGATCAAGGTTCTTGTCCCGACATCCCTCTTAGTATTAGAAGCTTCATAGATAGATAGACACAATTCATGAGTCTTGTTCATTTCATTTATTAATGTCTGAGACTTAAGTTGCCACTTTGGGTAGTGAATGTTTCTTTAAATGTTCTGAGTTAGATATTTTGAGTTAAAGCTTTACTTTCAAAGTTCTCTTATTATTGAGTAAGTCTTCCGCTAAGATTTAAGCCAGACCAAGGGTTCACTTGAGGCCAACAATGGTTCTCGAGTGCTGGCCACACCTAGGGTATAGGCTCGGGGCGTGACAAACTTGGTATCAGAGCACAGAGTTCAAGAGTCCTAGGGTGTCTATGAAGTCGTGTTTGTAAATTCCTAGTTATCGGTGTGAAGCGCGCCACATCTATAATTAAGAGGCTGCAACATTTAGGAACTATCTCACCTCTTTCATACTCATTTCGTGCGATAGAGTTTAACTCTATAAAGTTTCTTTCTAATTTGTTCTTGCGTGTATCTTTCAGATCATGCCTCCATGAAAATCTGTCTGAGGTCGTCCTGCTAGGAGGAATGTTTAGGATCAAGGGGTACCCAATGCACCAGAAGTGCAACCCCAAGGAGAGGTCACTAATGCTGAGTTCTGGAATGCTATCCGGATGTTAAGTCAAGTGATGGCCAACCAAGCTAGGCAGCAGAGAGGGGATTGACAGGATGTGACTGATACATCCAGAATTCGTGAGTTCTTAAGGATGAATCCTCCAGACTTCACCGGTTCAAGTGTCACTGAGGATCCGGAAAACTTTGTAGAGGAATTACAAAAGGTTTTTGAGATTATGCATATTGTTGATGCCGAGCAAGTGGAACTAGCTGCATACCAATTGAAGGGTGTCGCTAGAATCTGGTTTGACCAATGGAAAAAGAAGAATAGAGCTGAAGGTGCACCAATTGTGAGTTGGGCGGTGTTTGAGGAGGCCTTCTTGGGGTGTTTCTTTCCCCGTGACCTGAGAGAGGCCAAGGTAAGGGAATTCCTCATTCTTAAATAGGAATCTATGAGTGTACATGAGTACAGCCTTAAGTTCACCCAACTGTCCCGTTATGCCCCAGAAATGGTTGCTGACATGAGGAGCAGGAGGAGTCTGTTCATTGCTGGGTTGTCTCGTCTGTCAAGTAAGGAGGGCAAGACAGCTATGCTTATAGGAGATATGGACATAGAAAGACTTATGATCCATGTGCAGCAGGTTAAGAGGATAAGCTGAGAGATAGAGGAGTTTCGAAATAGAAGGCAAAGACATCAGGAAATGAGTCCGGGCAGCAGAAGAGTAATGCAAACCAGTCTTCTTTTCAACACAAGACAAATGGACCTACTCCATCATCTGCTAGTGCACCTGCACCAAGGAACAAAGGTGAGTTCAAGAACCCGAATTCACATAATTTTAGAGCTAGACCTGCATAGTCTCAGGGTAGTGTGGCAAAAGAAGGTAATGAGACTCCTGCATGTGCTAAGTGTGGTAGCACCCACTCAAGAGTGTGTCGTGATGGCTCCACTGGTTGTTTCAAGTGTGGTCAAAATGGTCACTTCATGAGAGAGTGTCCAAAGAACAGGCAAGGTAGTGGTAATGGGGTCAATAGAGCTCAATCTTCTTCAGTTGCTCCACCAAACATAGTTGGACCTAGAGGAGCTACTACAGGGACAGGCGGAGGAGCAAACCGTCTGTATGCTATCACTAGTCGCCAAGGGCAAGAGAATTCGCCAGATGTTGTCACTGGTATGATCAAAGTCTTTTCTTTTGATGTTTATGCTTTGCTAGATCTAGGAGCGAGTTTATCTTTTGTGACTCCTAATATTGCCATGAATTTTGATATTCTTCCTGAAAAACTTCTTGAGCCCTTCAGTATTTCTACACCTGTCGGTGAGTCTATTCTAGCTGAGAGAGTTTATCAAGATTGTACCATTTCTATCAATCACAAGGACACCATAGCTGACTTAGTCGAGTTAGACATGGTAGATTTTGATGTTATTCTAGGTATGGACTGGCTTCATGATTGTTATGCCTCAGTTGATTGTAGAACTCGAGTAGTTAAGTTCCAGTTTCCTAATGAGCCAGTTATAGAGTAGAGGAGTAGTTCAGCAGTGCCTAAGGGTCATTTTATTTCGTACCTTAAGGTGAGAAAGTTAGTTTCCAAGGGGTGCATCTATCACTTAGTCCGAGTTAATGACTCTAGTGTTGAGACACCACCTATTCAGTCAGTTCCAGTAGTGAGTGAGTTTCCAGAAGTATTTCCAGATGATCTTCCCGGAGTCCCTCCTGAGAGAGAAATAGACTTCGGTATATATATTCTTCCTGATACTCATCCTATATCTATTCTGCCATATAGAATGGCTCCAGCAGAGTTGAAAGAGTTAAAAGAGCAGTTGAAAGATCTTCTTGAGAAAGGTTTCATTCGACCAAGTGTCTCACCTTGGAGCTCTCCGGTCTTATTTGTGAGGAAGAAAGGTGGTTCTTTTAGAATGTGTATAGATTACCGTCAGTTGAACAAGGTTACTATCAAGAATAAGTATCCTCTTCCGAGAATTGATGATCTCTTTGATCAACTTTAGGGTTCCACTTATTTTTCTAAGATAGACCTCAGATCTGGCTATCATCAGTTGAGAGTAAGAGAAAGTGACATCCCTAAGACAGCTCTCAGGACCAGTTATGGTCATTACGAGTTTCTGGTTATGTCTTTTGGCCTAACTAATGCACCTGCAGCGTTCATGGATCTTATGAACAGAGTATTAAAGTCTTATTTAGATATGTTTGTTATCGTATTCATTGATGACATTCTAATCTATTCGAGGAATGAGGAAGATCATGCTAGTCATCTCAGAGTAGTTCTTCAAACTCTCAAGGATAGGGAGTTGTATGCTAAATTTTCCAAGTGTGAATTTTGTCTTGAGTCTGTGGTATTCTTAGGTCACATTGTATCTGGTGATGGAATTCGATTTGACACTCAAAAGATAGAGGCAGTGCAAAACTGGCCTAGACCCACATCTCCAACTGATATTAGGAGTTTCTTGGGATTGACTGGTTATTATAGAAGGTTCGTCGAGGGGTTTTCATCTATTTCATTCCCTTTGACTAAGTCGACTCAGAAAATAGTTAAGTTTCAATGGTCTGAAGCTTGTGAGAAAAGCTTTCAGGAATTGAAAACTAGGTTGACTACTGCCCTAGTGTTGACCTTACCAGAAGGTACGCAAGGTTTTATTGTGTATTGTGATGCGTCCAGAGTTGGACTGGGTTGTGTATTGATGCAGAATGGCAAGGTTATAGCTTATGCCTCCAGACAACTTAAGGTTCACGAGATGAATTACCCAACCCATGATCTAGAGTTGGCTGTTTTAGTGTTTGCTCTGAAAATATAGTGTCACTATCTTTATGGTGTTCATGTAGATGTGTTCACCGATCACAAGAGTCTTCAGTATGTATTCAGTCAGAAAGAGCTTAATCTCAGACAGAGGAGGTCGTTGGAGTTACTCAAGGATTATGCCATGAGTATTCTCTATCACCCAGGTAAGGCTAATGTTGTTGCGATGCCTTGAGCAGGTTGTCTATGGGTAGTATTTCCCATGTTGAGGAGGACAAGAAAGAGTTAGCAAGAGATATGCACAAACTTGCACGATTAGGGGTCCGGTTGATGGATTCCAATGAAGGAGGAGTACTGGTGATGAATGGGGCTGAATCATCACTAGTGTCCGAAGTGAAAGAGAAACAAGACCAAAATCCTATTTTTCTTGAATTAAAGGCAAATGTTCATAAGCAGAAAGTGATGGCTTTTGAACAAGGGGGAGATGGTGTATTGAGGTATCAAGGTAGATTGTGTGTACCCAAAGTGGATGAACTTCAAGAGAGGATCATGGAGGAAGCTCATAGCTCCAGCTATTCAATCCATATAGGTTTCACAAAGATGTATCGTGACTTGAGAGAAGTTTATTGGTGGAGTAGTATGAAGAAGGGTATTGCAGAATTCGTTGCTAAGTGCCCAAATTGCCAACAAGTCAAGGTTGAGCACCAAAGGCCCGGTGGTATGACTCAGAATATAGATCTTCCAGAATGGAAGTGGGAGATGATCAATATGGACTTCATTACAGGCCTACCGTGGTCTCGCAGACGACATGATTTGATTTGGATGATTGTAGATCGAATGACTAAATCAGCTTATTTCTTACCGGTAAAGACTACTTTTACAGCAGAGGATTATGCCAAGTTATACATCCAAGAGATAGTCAGACTTCATGGAATTCCGGTGTCCATTATTTTATATAGAGGTGCGAAATTCACCGCACACTTTTGTAAGTCTTTCCAGAAAGGTTTGGGTTCGAAGGTGAACCTTAGTACTGCTTTCCATCCTCAGACTGATGGTCAAGCAGAGCATACAATTCAGACTTTAGAGGATATGTTGAGGGCGTGTGTGATCGATTTCAAGGGAAATTGGGATGATCACTTACCTCTCATGGAGTTTGCTTACAACAACAGTTACCACTCTAGCATCCAGATGGCTCCTTATGAGGCTCTTTATGGGAGAAGATGTGGATCCCCTATTGTATGGTTTGAGGTTGGTGAAGCTGGGTTGATATGACCAAACTTGGTTCATCAAGCTATGGAGAAAGTGAAGACTATTCAAGAAAGGTTGAAAACAACGCAGAGTCGTCAGAAATCCTATACTGCTGTTAGGAGAAGAGACTTAGAGTTTGAGGTAGATGATTGGGTTTACTTGAAGGTTTCACCCATGAAGGGTGTTATGAGGTTTGGCAAGAAGGGGAAGCTTAGTCCCCGGTATATTGGTCTTTACAGGATATCCAAGAGGATTGGCAATATAGCTTATGAGTTGGAGCTACCGTCAAAGTTAGCAGCAGTCCATCCGGTGTTTCACATTTCAATATTGAAAAAGTTCATGGGCGATCCTTCACTTGTTATACCGACTGAAAATATTGGTAGTAAGGACAACCTATCTTATGAGGAGATTCACGTTCAGATTCTGGATCGTCAGGTTCGCAAGTTGAGAACCAAGGAGGTAGCATCAGTCAAGGTCTTATGGAGGAATCAATTTGTTGAGGAAGCTACTTGGGAGGCTGAGGAGGATATGAAGAAGAGATATCCACATCTTTTTTATCCCGGAGAAATTCCCAATAAAGGTACTAGTTCTTTTCCTAGTACTTTTTAAATTGAAATGTTGTGTTAATTTGCATGTTGAGTATTTTGAGTTGCGTGTTAAATGCTTCTTCCCTTAGTTTTACTTTAGAGTGATCTCATTCGAGGACGAATGTTACCAAGGGAGAGATATTGTAACATCCCACCTTAGAAAGAGCTAAATTTAGAAAGAACTAATTTGGAAAGAGCCAAATCTGAAATTTTACAAGTTATGCTTAAGTTGTGAGTTTTGGGTCAACTTCAAACGATCATAACCTTCAGTACAGGATAAGTTAGGTGGCTCATAAGATATCAAATGAAAGGCCTTGGAATTCTCTTTCCAACGCCACCGAGTTTGCTAATTTTCGAGCTCGTATGAGGGAGATATGCCCGTTTAAAGTTAGACTGTCCAGTTAAGGAAAGTTACCCGAAAATGTGAAGGGTCTTTTAGTCTTTTCCCTACCCAATCAGATAAAAATGTTTTTAGTAAATATTTTGGGGTCAAATCTGATTTGGATCATTTTTACAATCCTAAACTACGCTTAGGGTTTTAGAAGAGAATTCAAGAAGAGGAAAAGAGGAGAAAAGAAAGAACGAACAAGGTTTTTGCGATTCGAGGATTTGCTTCGCCAAATCGAGGTATGTGAGTTTCTCATAGTGTTGGGTTCGTTTACCCACACGCCAATCATGTTATTTTCAGCGAAGTTTCATTCTTGAAGTTGAAGAATTTGAGTTCTTGATTTGTTTCTTGAAAATATTGTTTCCGTTCTTGAATTAGGATGGGTTGATGAGTTCTTGAGATAAAACTTAGTGAATTGAGAGTGTTTTGGAGTAGGTTGACGTGTACATAAGTTGAGTATTCGAATATAAGTGATTGGGAAAGAAATTATTCAATTCTAGGTGAATTAGGGTCGAAAAATGAGTAAGAAAAGATCGGGCAGAAAATAAGGTACCAGGTCCGCGTCGCGGACCTATTCCCCAAAGTGAAATTTCCCTCTCCGCGTCGTGGAGAGAACGCGGACTCCACTATTTCAAAAATTATTTCATGACCAAATATTATAATTCATCTCCGCATCGCAGACTTGCTCCCCAAGCAGTGTTTTTCGACCGTTTCTCATGTTTAACTATCTAAAACTCATTTAATCATCACGATATCCTCCATATCATAAATCATAACCTTGAATTCATAATTCAAATTCTAAGTAGAGCTAAGAGTCAAGTCTTGAGATTTCTTCTAGTCATTTTAAGGCGTCTTTTACAAATTGTTTTAAATGACTTGAGCACAGAGTTGAGGAAGAGTAGAGATGAGTTCATTTTCTTTAAAATGATATATGGGAACTAAGTAATCCCAAGAGCAAATGTTTTTACATTTAAGATGAGAGGAAACACCGATTCCCAAAGAGTTCATGAACATTTTTCAGTATTATCTCTTTTTAGAGAAACCTTTCGAGTAATCATCTCAAAGTTGAGGAAGAGGAAATGTTTTCTTTAAAACATAATGAGCTAAGTATATTCTGGGAGTAGTATTGAGCACCGATATGGGGAGAGTTCTAACAACTCACAGCCCCCATAAATCATGTAGCCAACGTGGGTAGAAAAGGGTCATACTTTTCAGATGACTCCTTTAATGCTTTTAGCATAGACTAGTGGATCCACTTAGTTAGTAGGTTCTACACCTCGGAAAAGTATAGAACAGTTCTGGCAGCGTGGGCTAGACGTTGTACCATCACATAGCTCATAGTGATGGTTGTCGGTTAGAGAATCTCCCAACAGTTTCTATTTTGTATTTTTGCATACAAACAGAGTTTATAATTTATTTTCTAATACATTGAGTTGTTATCTACTGTTTCAAAACTTTTCTTTATACTGCATTATTTCTATTGCTTTATATTGAAATGAGATTGAGTTGAGTTGAGATGAGGTAAGTGGCTTTTCCGTTCCAGTTCAAGCTTATGTCTTGTTTAAATTTCCTCTGACATGCTCGTACATTCCATGTACTAACACCATTTGGCCTACATCTTTTATGATGCAGATACAGGAAATCAGAATCAGCATCCAACGCTTTGTTGATCCAGTCGAGCTCCAGAGTTATTTGGTGAGCCTCCTTGCTTCCGGAGGATCCCTTTATTATGTTTAGTCATTTCAGTTTGTTAGGATGATCAGGGGTCTTGTCCCGACATCCCTCATAGTATTAGAGGCTTCATAGATAGATAGACATAGTTCATGAGTCTTGTTCATTTCATTTATTGATGTCTGAGACTTGAGTTGCCACTTTGGCTAGTGAATGTTTCTTTAAATGTTCTGAGTTCGATATTTTGAGTTCAAGCTTTACTTTTAAAGTTCTCTTATTATTGAGTAAGTCTTCCGCTAAGAGTTAAGCCAGGCCAAGGGTTCGCTTGGGGCCAGCAATGGTTCTCAAGTGCCGGTCATGCCCAGGGTGTAGGCTCGGGGTGTGACAAATTTAAAGGTCGATTTGGAATGAGTTTTTATTGATTTTAGAGATTTAAGGTCCTTGTATTGTGGGTAAACTGATTTTGACCAAATTTCTCATTTTTAACCGCATTTCAAATGTGGGTTTTGAGGTTTTTCTCCCAAAGTTGGAAAAGTAGTAAATTCTTGATTTGTAGCTTGATTATTGCTGATTTGTAATGGGTTCTTCAACCACGAACTCTTCTTGGCTTGTAGAAATTAATTTTCAACTAAAAATCTGATTTTACCGTTTTAATTTCTGAAGTAATTTTTGGACTGTTTTACCTGCAGTTTCAAATCCTATCAATATGTGTATCATTGGACTCCTTTTGATGAACTTTATACATTCTTGATAGTTGAAGATTACTTTGGTGATCATGTGGTCGAGGAAGTGCTCCGATAGAGTTGTTCGAGTGAAGTTTCGGCCTTGAGGTAGGTTTGACTATCCTTCTTTTAGACTGAGATGAGTAATTAACCTTTCTTAGGAAGTCAACTGTGAAATAAATAGTATCATGAGTCTTAGAAGTTGATAAATGTTTACCTCCTTGTTCAGTTCGTATGATGCCTAATTGTGATGCTTAGCCTGTGTGGAGGCGTATGTGATATCTCTAATTATTGCAGGAATGCTATGATATTTGATTAATAGCCCAAGCGAGGGACTGTGTGACTTATCTTTATTTTGACATCGAGATACCCGAGTTAGAGGCTTGAGTTGATTGTTGAACATCTTAAAATAAAAGAAATATTTTCTAAGTGGCAAAGACTAATTTCAAATGGATTCCTCCACTATCCCTATCATTTGAGAGTATGTTTCATGACTTGTTGAGTTTGAGGACTTGATACTAATTGAAAATCCTTGATGAACTGATTATGCCTTCTGTTGTATGTGTTGTGATGCATTCATCTTCATGCAGCATACCATTATTCATGAAAATATGAGAAAGTGGAGAAATATTATCTTTTTGAGAAAGAAATGTGACATCTTACTTATATCCTTGACCATGCTAAGGTGGCAAGTTGATGAGACATTGAGATATAAAGATTGGTATATGGAATGTGAGTCCCCCATGAGTCCTTGTCCGGAAGCTAGAGGGTCGGCAAGGTCTTCACGATAGGTAGTGCGACGATCTTGGTACCATCACATCATCCCATCATCTCATTGCATCGCATTGACCAGTTTTGTTGTGTTGTGTAACTTGTTTATGTGTTGATTTAACTATTATATGCCCTCTTATGTGTTTACTTTATTCACGTTGTTCTATATAAATTGGCGGCACTGATATCAGAATGAGACTTTTTTTGCGTGCAGGTTAAAGTGTTTCATAATTTATTTCTTAAGTCTGTTTAGTTGCTTATACTCAGTTGGTCCAACCTATTGTGTACATGTGGATTGTACTCACCTCTACTTCTGTTATCCCTTTGATGCAGATCCTAGTTAGGGTGAGCCTCGTATCAGTTGATTGGATCCAACAAAGTTCTCTCTTTCGGAGTTGTGGTGAGATCTTGCTTTCTGGATCGTCATTAGTCTCCATCGATCATTTGAAGTCTTTAACTTTCTTTTCGAAGACTTGAGATGTATTTCATATTCTAGAAATGTATTAGATGTTCTTTATACTTATGCTACTAGGTTTTGGAGTGAGGAAAACTGAACATCAATCAAATAAGTAGGTTTGAGAATATTCTTTGTTGTTTTTCTACCGTTTGTGGCCTGACTTCCCTTCGGGAGTCTCATATGTATATTTCTTTCAGCTTACACACTTTTTTGGAGTTCTCAGAGTGTGTGCCATCATGACCTCAACTTTTAGGTCTTGACCGAAAAATAAGGGTGAGACAGTTAACATTAACAATGGAGATGATGATCTTCATACATTATTCCACGAAGTTTGATGATAATGAGAATTGAATTTGGCGAGTCCGTAATTCCAATATATATCCATCAACTATACATACTCCATTTTTATTTCATGCAAATTTTACTTTAAAGAGAAAAGAAAAAAGATGAAAAAAGAAATCAAAAGACAAGATTAAAGAAAAATTACTCACTGAAAAGCGTCATTGAGGAAAATAGAAACAATTTGTTGCCTTTATAAAGTGTTTCCTTTCAAGTGGGATTCATTGTTTAGGAGATTCGTCGTTTCCAATGTGGTTAATTGCTATTAAGCTTTTTAGGAAAGTTCCCCTCTTCTTATGCAGTTAGCTCGACTCCAGGTATTGTTTCTTGATGTTCTTTGAGATTCTTTCACATATTCATTTATTATTTATCAAACTAAATTAGCCTAAATTAAATTACTAAAGAATTTTTCAAATTCTAGAGTTTTTTTTGAGTATATGTTTTTTTAACCTTTTTAAAAATATTTATTAAAAATTTATTTCAAAAAATCTTCTTATTTTTTTTATCATGTATATTTAATCTAAGTGAATATAATTTTTTTAAAATTTATTTACCTAGTATTTAAACCTTTTTTTCCTTCATACATGGTTTTTTCTCTCTTTTTTCTATTCATTTTATTTATTATTTTTATTTTCTTTGCCTTTCCTTTTGATTTCAATTTAGTATTTTATTTATATTTATATTTATTATTCCTTAAACAAAGATAAATTTTATACATTAAAATATTGAAAAAACAAAGAGTTTTAACTATTTAGTATTTAGATCTTAATGCAACATCTTAAATATTTTAGATGCATATTTAAATTTAGAGGTCTAAATCTTAATACACATCTAAGTATTAAAATGTGTATTGAGATTCAAAAGAAAAACAAAAGCATGACTTTAGTTAAAAAAGGCGTAATTAAAGTACATATATTAGGCTAATTGTATGAACGAAATAACTATAAATTAAGTGACATGAAAACATGTAAACCAAGTACATAAATCAATATAATATTTTTTGCTTTCTATGAAAAAGAAGAAAACCGTTTTACCTAATAAAACAAGTTTAAACTTGGACCCTTCTAGAAGAAATTTGTTTCCAATTTATTTCGGTTACTTGTTTTTTGTTTAATTTATTAACCAGCCACTTTTCGGCTGGTCAGATTTTTTTGTTTTTGAACAATTTTAGTAGTTTACATATATAAAACTGGCCTAACTGGGTCAAGATTCAATTAAAAAAAAAAAAAAGAGTTTTAAGTTACTATATATATAAACTTTCTCAAAGCATAATACCAAAAAACCACAATTTCCTTAATTATAAGATAACTAAAAAGAAAGAAAGAGCTTAACCAAGTTTGTCTAGGAAATGGTTTCGTTTTTAGTTTCTTCTATAAATACAATAGAAGTCCATAGACTCTGTATCAGATTGCAGCAGTCATGACTACTAGCATGGACGTATTGTCTGAGAACCTAATTCACAAAATACTCTCTTACCTTAGTTTTCAAGAAGCAGCCAAGTTGAGCCTTGTCTCGAAAACATGGCTTCAAGCTTGGTTAGCTCATCCCAACTTGGAATTCACCTTATTGTCTTCAAAACATGGCTATAATATTCATGATAGTAAAATTGTGGATCAAGTCATGGAGAGATATAGGCAAACAAAAATCCCTATTGAAAAATTTCAACTTTCAGTTACAATATTTGCTCATCCTTTTGCTTTCCCTCAGATGGATAAGTGGCTCGACATTGCTCTTCAAAATGGTGTAAAAGATTTGTCCTGTGAGGTTTCTCTCCCTTCATACTCCTTCCCTATTTTCACATTCTTGGCACCAAAATCTTTAAGAGAATTGGTTCTGTCGGGATGTAATCTCATGGATCATTCATTATCTACTACTACAACTCAAGTCGCAAGCTGTCATTCTTTGAGAAAGCTATATCTAACTGAGGTTGGATTAGACGACAACATGCTTCGAGCTCTGCTCAATTGCTGTCCCTTGATTGATGATCTCATCATTGAGCATTGTCGTTTATTGACAAAGATTGAGCTGCGAAATCTTCAAAATATCAAGTCAGTCTCTATTAGTTGCTGCAGGAACCAGAGTGTTACAATCCATGCACCGACTCTACAACACTTGTCTTATTTTGGGTGTTTTCGAGAAGAATCCCCTGTATTAGATATTGTTGAATGTCGAAATCTAAAATCTTTACAGCTAACAGATATGAGGATATCTGAAGTATTTCTCCAGCGCCTTATTTCTACATCTCAATTCCTTGAGAGTTTGACATTAGATAACGTTTCTACAAGGTTGGAAAGGTTCAAAATTTGCGGGAGTCGATCCCTAAAGTTCTTAGAGATTTCGAGTTGTAAGGGATTACAGGAGATTGACGCTCCAAATTTGGTATCACTCGAGTATGGTGGAGATCTGATTCCTGAGCTTAAAGTTGAAAAAAGGTCTCGCAAATTGAAGAAATCACAAATATGTCTTGATAGCTTGAAAGATTTGAATGCTGCATGGTTTGGTGAGTTGAGGAAATTTCTATCAAAGTCGACCTCTTGGTCTCTAGTTTTCCTTACTTTTGAGGAATGCAGTGAGATCAACATGAAAGATTTGGTACTGCACCATACAGTTTCAACCCCCAAAGTGAATGATTTAGTTGTATGTATAGAATCGTCTGACAAGCACCCAACACTTGTGGATGCTTTGCTATGGAGTTGTCATCCTAAGAGACTCGTCCTAAAATCAAGTATTGAAATGATATCTTGTTTCATGGATCGTTTAATGTATATGAAGAATTCTACTTGTCAGGGAAGCAAACATCGCAATAGTCAATTAAAAGAAGTAAAAGCCTACAAATTTGACTCGGAGCATCAGTATGTGAAACTCGAAAGTGGAGAGCTGGCAATGAGGGGCCTTACAGAGACGGAGACAGTTTCGTTTCAATTATATTGGTGATGTAGTTTAGCTTGTACTGAACTTATTAGACGTAGTTGTAGACTTATCACAACTCTGTTTTCTTTTTTTGAATTATATAGGACCTCTCTTTTCAACACACAGTTTCGTTTCAATGATTTACAAGTCATTTTGTTCAATATACTTTTGAACTATATTGTGCATTATGTCCTACTTTTCTCTTTAGTCTTTTTCAAATCGAACTATATTGTTGAAGCATGTGGTGCAAACTACATTGCAGTCTAAATTAGAGAGAATGAATGCACTATTTTTGCAATTACATAGCTACCTCTATATATAGAGGATTATACTGAGTGTAACTAACTAATGTAACTCCACTAACCAACTTGAAACTAACTTTTAAACTGGACCAATAGCAATGCCGGACATTATTCTTCTCATCCTTAAATATGTCATTTAATTAATCATTTATCATGAGTCAAGAGGGGTTAATTATAGCATCAATCTGTTGTAAAACATTGAATTTCTCGACTGAATATATACTTCAACTTCTCTCTAGCAATTTTGTTACTTGTTCACCAGCTTTGAATAATCTTCAAACTTTTTTGGGAATATCTCCACCAAAGATATCATTGGATGACTTTTCCTCAGGCTACAATATTTTATTTAATACACTCAATTGTCTTATCTCACTTCTTATTTAATAGCTTTACATATTTCTCCATCCTGATCAATTTAATTCACGTGTCCTTTAAACCTCACATACAAATTCAACTACTATATTGTTTTTTTTGGAATAAACAAGAATAACTCTCTTAAAATAATTTTCTATTTTTCATATGTGCATGGTAGCCGATAAATTATACGATTAATTCTCCTTGAACCTTTTTTTATTTTTTGGTGGAATATAGGTAAACCATAATCCATTTTTAGCACTATTATTCTATATGATCAACTCACTTGGCCAATTAAATTCAGTTTCTAATTTTGAACTCCCTAGAAGCCAAGAGGGAATTAATAGTAAATTTTCTTAACTTCTCGAAAACCAATTCAAAATTCAAACTTATACCTAAGTTTTCCAACTCCAAGTTGACATCAACTTTTTATATCATGACTTTGCCATTTAACACCTAAAATACTTTCAAATAATAAATAACACCCAAAAATGAAAATTCCTTGTGATCCCACAAAGCTTGAACAAGTCCAAACTGACGATTTCATAAAGTAGACGCCATTGACTTTAATAATCAATGGTCATTTTCCTATTGATGAATTTCTGTTATTAATCCATACAAAAAAATAATATTAGACTAAGCAACACATCCACACTTCCAAACCACAAAAAAAAAATAATATGTCTTCTAGTCATTTTCTTTCATTCCTCTTCCTCTCTCTTTTAATTTCCGGGATCTTTTCCGACCTAAACGCGGATAGAGCCGCTCTCCACCACCTGAGTGCGGCCTTCAGAGGCCGCACTCTTAGGTGGAACACAACCAATTCAACCCCATGCTCATGGGAAGGTGTCAAATGTGATACAACAATCAACCGTGTAATTGAACTCCGTCTCCCCGGATATGGTCTATCCGGTGAGATGCCCTTAAATTCCATCGGAAACTTAAGTGAACTCCGTATTCTCAGCCTTCGGAGTAACTCCTTATCCGGTCTTCTTCCTTCTGACATAGGATCATGCACCGAGCTACGCATACTTAATTTGGAAAACAACAACTTCTCTGGTTCAATTCCAACGACTTTTTTCAATCTGAACAATCTTATACGTGTGAGTTTTTCAGGGAACAGGTTCTCCGGTGAGATATCGGAGGCGTTTAACAATCTGACTAGGATGAGAACTCTGTATTTGGAGAATAACAACTTCTCTGGCTCACTTCCTGATTTGAAAAACCTCTCACAGCTCAAAGAATTTAATGCGTCTTTCAATAGATTAACCGGTTCCATCCCTTCGAGTTTAGGTCAATTCTTAGCTACTTCATTTCTCGGAAATTCACTCTGTGGCTCTGCTGCCTCTCTTAGTCCTTGTCCTGAAAACAATAACTCCATCAATCAATCGGATAAACTGTCCAGTGGAGCAATAGCTGGAATAGTAATTGGCTCGATTATCGGATTGTTCATACTACTATTAGTTTTATTTATGTTAGTGAGATCAATTTATAGGAGTAAAAAAAGTTTCCGTCAAGTGAATGTGTCTCCTACACCGAATCAAGTACTTTCGAGTCCTCATGATTCAATAGTAACAGAAAATCATGATATCGAAAATGTTTTTTCGGAGAGGAAAGTTTGTGATGATAGGACAAAAGGGATGGTGTTTTTCGGGGAAAGTTTTGAGCTTTTTAGTTGGGAGGATTTATTGTTGGCTTCGGCGGAGGTTTTAGGGAAAGGATTAACTGGAACTACTTATAAAGCATATATGGATAGAGATGTTGAAGTTGTTGTGAAGAGGTTGAGAAATGTTTGTGTTTCAGAAGAGGAGTTTAGGGGAAAAGTGGAGGAATTGGGAGGAATTGGTCATGGGAATTTGGTGCCTCTTAGAGCATATTATTATGGAAGAGATGAAAAGCTTGTAGTTTATGATTCTATGCCTACAAGTTTGTATGCTGTTTTGCATGGTAAGTATCTTATTTCTAATAAACTTTAGCTTATTGTTGTTTTAATAATAATATTTGCTTGCTATAGTTCTAATTGGTTTGTTTTTCTCTGGTTTTGGTTAGGGAGTCAATCACATTAATTAAAATTCTTAGTTAGATTAGATCATCTTCTAGTTAATTTCTCTTCTAACTTTAGCTATGAAAACTAAAATTATTACTTACTTGCAAGGTGTAATTAAGTAGGAAAAAAGATGGTATGAAAACAGGGGAAAAGAAGAAGAGCATGTATACTAAGTAACTAAGATTGTTGATGACATCCAAAATTTTGGTCTCTTGAAGCTTGTGCTTGTTGGAGTACAATTAGGTAAACTGGCCATAAATCTCAATACATTTATCCCTACACATGAATATGTGGAAGAATTACACCTACATCACTATAAACAAAAACACCTTGTAGCAGCAATAGATATGCACATTGTTAATGACTGTTAAAAGTCTTTATAGACATTAATTAATTGTCATCAGTCTACTGTCGCTGTAGGCTTAGCAACATTTTCAAAGAGTGTTGAAATGTAAAAGTCACTAGTAATTGCCTCTAAAAATATATTTAGCAACAATTAAGCTATTACCATTAATTAAAAGTCGCTAAAGATAATTTTTTATCAGTATAGTGATGTTCACATCACAGCTAATGAAGGACCCATGTAATATTATTAGAGAGAAAGGGACGTACAACAAGAACCTTATATCTCATTCTGTGTAGAGGGAGAGCCTCCTTAATTAGTTGAATAGATCTTCTATTAAATGTTATGAAAACGAACTATAGAATTTTACTAGTATTATTTGCCAGTTACTATTACTATGAGTTAGTTTTAACCTTTCTGATTTTGTTAGGGGAAGGAGTTTCAAAAGAAGCATTGACATTGGTGATACGGAGCAGAATTGCATTAGGAGTTGCCAATGGTATCGAATATCTCCATTCACTAGGCCCTAAAGTCACTCATGGCAACATCAAGTCATCTAACATCCTCCTCACACACTACTACGATGCATATCTATCCGAATTTGGCATAACACAGTTGATTTCCTCAACATCAAATTCGAAAATGACTGGATACTACGCGCCTGAGGTGACAGATATTCGAAATGTTTCCCAGAAAGCCGATGTCTATAGCTTTGGCACTATTCTGTTGGAACTCCTAACAGGTAAAAATCCTAGTAGTGTCATCAACGACGAGGGAATTGACCTGCCTAAATGGGTGAAATGTATAGTTGAAGAGAAGGGGATAACACAAGTGTTTGATCCTGAGTTGATTAGATTTCAGAATTGTGATGAAGAGCAAATGGTTTCATTGCTGCATCTTGCTATTTCTTGTACATCCCAGCACCCGGAAAGACGGCCGCCTATGGCTGACACTACCAGGAGGATCAAAGAAATTGTTAGGTGAGTTTTGTTAATGTTTGATCTTTTCCCATCATTCTTGTCCAAATGAAGGTGAAAATCATGGTTTTATTCGTTTCTCGGTTCAACAACGGGGGCGAATTTATACCTTAAAAATTGAGCTCTCTGTAAAACTAGATATTTTATATATATATTTTTTAAAATTGATATAATATTGTTGATCGTCTCTCATGTTATAAGAAGGTTAAAATTGTGCAATTGGTTGAATATTGAGTGATTTACCTTGAGAACTTTTCAATTTCAATTTAATACATTTTGTTTTGGTGATGTCACCTCATCTTCTATAAATTCTAAATCTACTTGGTTCATCACAAACCTTTTTTGGCATAATGCTAATTTGTTTTTGCCTATTATAAGAGCAACCTCTTTTAGGCCCCTTGTTTGGTTGTTTTCATGTTAACCTCATTTTATTTTGGCACAACGCTTCAGGATTTCAAATCACATATCTTATTTTTGAACACTCATTTGATAAAATTGTATAAAAATTGAGAATATCAGTATGTTGTTTATGAAGTTCCACTTATTATATGATTTTATTTGTTGTTTTACCTCCTCTTTGGTAGATTTTTGTACAATTTTTTTTGTAATTTGTTATATTCTCTTTACTGTCTCTGTTTTTAAACGAAATTTATTACACTTGAGCCGATAATCTTTTGAAAACAGTCTCTCTACCTCTACAAGGTAGTGGTAAAATTTGCATACACTCTGCCCTCCTCATACCTCACTTGTGGGATAATCTGCACACACTCTGCCCTCTTCATACCTCACTTGCGGAATTTCACTACATATTTTGTTGTTGTATATGAATTGAGAAAATTTTAATAGTTTTCACAACTCATGAAGTTTTCATGTTTATGCGAAAAAATGCAACTTAAAAAATCAATTGCATATTCAAACAAAACTTCAAATCAATCTAATTGATTTCAAATTATGTACAAACAGGACCTAATTTTTTTTCAAAAAAGAAATGGAACTTGATCCAAGATGCTGATAACTTAATTTGAAAATACTTGTTTGGTGCTTCATACATCTTGCAACATTTGGTGACTTAGAAAAACATAAATAACAAATTCCTACACGGTAACTCTGGTCTTTCAAAGCAATTTAGAGTGAAAAGTTAAAAGTAGATCGAGTATTGTAGAAAAACTAGTCAACAGAACCTTCTTTTCTTTTAATAATAAGTGGAAATGAGTTAACTTTAAGTTCTACTCCTTAAATTATCAATTTCAAGAAAAATACATCAACTTGCGAGTAAAATGAAAGCTAGTGAAGAAGCTGAAACAACAAAAACAAACTAAACAAGTTATATCAGTAAAGCTAAAGAATAACCTTTTGTGGAGGACACATCTACTTCACAGTGCTGAGGATTTAAGTCATAAATAATGAACCAGCAATGCAGAATAAACAAATAAAGCGACTGCCAGTAGTTTCTTTGTTTTTCCTTTCAATTATTCATGTTCTCAAAGCTCATGGTCGCAAGTCTTTGTGGTAACTCAGTCATTCGGAATGATGTCCAATTACCATCTTCAAAATAGCCCAAGAGTCAAGTACAACTCACCTAGGCCCACTTGCCATTTTCGTCTAAACCAACTTCAACAGCTCAATTTCACATTTAAGACCACAGATCCGGATCCTTAACCACCTGACCTACCACACGTCACACTCGGGCATGTCAACCCACACCATTGCAGCCACACACACACAAACAAACACAGAGAGACACATATCTCTCTGTGTGCGGGCTTGCAAGGTTGATCAGCGTGTTCAACGAGCACCAGAATGATGCATAACCCTAGTTCCTGGCAGGGGAGGATCTATTAAGGCCCGTGGGGTTGTCATGCCACACGCAAGATTAGATAAACTCTTATGTATACATGAGTAAAAATAATAAACGTGCCACCCAAAGAACCAAAGTACTCTGTGATGCCAGTGGCAAAGGGGTTTAAATATCAAGTAATAAACCAAAAACCACTTGACCAAATTAGTGTCTATTGTAACAAACAATCTATCCACAACTCAATCATAGCAGGTTTGCAAGGTTGATCATCGTTGAGGGCGAGTTCAACGAGCACCAGAACGATGCATAACCCTAGTTCGAGAAAATATTAAAACTTGTACTGGGAAAACTTGCAGCACTTACATCTCAAGTGATGAACCTAAAACCACTTGAACAAATAAGTGTCTATTGTAACAATCTATCCAACTCAATCATATATTGAAAAATTCTTATATCAGATGTCCCCAAAGGGACAGACTGGTTCACGCCTCTAGTTATTCAACAACTTATCAAAATAAACCAAATTACTCTAGGATGAAGCTCACGAGAACATGATCTACGTACATTTTTAATATGCATTCAAGCAACTTTTCATCACTCAAATCTTTCCTATTCGACATTGATGATCTTTAGTGGATTCAAGGATTTTGTAACAACATGATGCAAGATATGAGTTGTATACAAATATAGAACTCCAATTGAACATGATATTTGTAGCAACCGAACAAGATAAGAAAACATACAAAAAGACACAATGACATGACACAAGTAATCAACAAATTTGAAAACAGGGCACCAGGCAATCAGGGAGATCATTTACCCTCTCTTTCTTTGCCTTCAAGATGTATGTAACCTGTCATCAGGTTCACTAAATATGAGGTGAAGCAAGGCTTTCTAAGTAAGTAGCCACTTGAACTTGAAGAAAATCACCCGACACATAATCGGCAATTCGCTTGAATGATGCATTCCTTGAATTGTACAGTGTCACCTCTGTGCCAAGTTTCACCAGAACCTCATCACCATTCTCTGCCACAAACAATGGCGAGATATTAACTCTACGATCATCCGGTGATGAGATGGTAACCAATTTAGTCCAAGATTTCTCGACAGCATATTCCTTCATCACCCACATTTCTGCCTTATTCGATTCATAATTGCAACAAGCAACTAAACGCCCCCTTGATTCACCTAATGTCCAACGAATACCTCCACCTTCATACCTAGGTAGAGCTATCCTCCCATATCTCTCTTTAGACAAATCCAACGTAACGATCTCCGACGAAACACCACCCGAAACAGAATCATAACATCCTTCCCAATGAAGAACCCCATTCGCAAACACACCAACATTTCCATTTACATGACCACTATTAAAATCCGGAATACTTGACCAAGAATTACCCTTTAAGCTATAAACACTAACCATATTAACATGTCTTCCCTCATCATCAATTGGAGGAAAACTAAACATCTTAACAACCTTATAATCTTCAGTAGATGCATCATAACCAAATCCATATCTAATATTCACACCACCATCACCAACTTCATACTCAATCATCAAATCAGGAAATACATTAAACTTTCCAGTACACGGGTTCAATAGCATTAAATTAAACGAATCAGTAGTTAAGCAAATCAACCCATTACAAGACCCCAAAATCCAAGCCGAGAGAGACAGTGTCTTAGAAGGACACCCATGTTTAGACACAATAAGAGATGAATTTTCAGAGCGTATAGTGTAGACATGACAAATTTTGCCCAAACCAGAAAGAGTGGGTACAGCAGCAAGTGTGTAGTCAGTAAATTTGGGGTTGTTCATAGAAAAATTGATATGGGTTTTATGGAATTGGGCATCTGAGAGTAAAAAAAGGCATGATTTCGAAACAGACCTGAATTTCAATAGAGTTTTGAGAGGTAACCTGATGAGAATTTCAACGATGATGTGTTGAGGAAGAGTTGGTATTTCTTCCATCTTCATTCAATTGTTATGCTATGGTAACAATACAATTGGTATATATATGAGTGACATTGAAAGGCAACTGAAAGAAGAACAGAGAAAATGTGAAGTTTTGATGTCATTGCAATTGTGATTACTTGCCAACCTTACACGCCTCTCTTTTATCTTTTATTTTCGCGTTACGTTTTCTTTCAATTGTCTTCTTCCTAAATAAGCCGCCTTATATTGCATACTTTCTGCCAACACTATATGGATATGAATATTATTTTAAGATTTTGAGGCTGCTAGTACCATACAATTTGCTTTTGTAGCCCGCAGATTTGAGAAAGGAAACGTATGATTTTAATATAATAGGATACTTATAAAATATGGTATATGAAAGACAAAAATATACTTATCATTTATAAGTATTTACTAATATATCTCTTTTTAATTAATTAGCATATTTCATAAGTTTGATTCATTTTTATTTAAGAATTTTATTCTTCATTTTCACACAATAAATTATTTATTTTATTTTACGTTATATATATATATTATTATTACATATTTTAATTTGTGGAATTGTTTTTTTAATTTATTTGGCTTGATGTTATTGATTATGTTTAAATTATCATGATTAATATTATATTAATATTTTCTTTGATTTATTTATCTATTATATTGATTAAAAACTGTAATATGTACATTTTAAATAAAAAAATTATAAAGATATTTAAAATAATTTTACTGAGTCATTCAACAAATGAATTTTGAAAGCAATGTTAAAATCAATAATTAAGATGTTGGAAAATAATCATAATCAAGGTATTATTTGTGTTTTTTCATAACATAATATATTTTCACTATATTCTATATATATATATCATTGTTATGTTATGTATAAATTTTGAATAAGTTGAAAGATGTTGAAGAAGAAGGTAGAAATGAATAAGAGATTTCAGTCCATATGTTGTGGATCTTTATAATGATTTATCATTGCACATGGTTGTAACATTCAATCTAATGGAGACCTATGTTATAAGGAGGCTGAGGGTGTTGTGAGGCCCTTCAAACTCGAAGAGGAAAGCAATGGACAAGCTTGTTACACCTTCAAAAAGGTCTGCTAAAAATAATGCTACTACTTCAAGCACAATTCAGCAATCTGTTATACTTTTAAGAGCACTTATTGATGAAGATGAAGATGATCTTGAAAGTGAGAATGAGACTACAATAATTAAGCTTAGGACAATATGTGAAGCTAAAATTAGGCGAAGTTGCATCAACTACCAACAAGGTCAACCAAGATTAATTTCTCGAGTGAAGAGTGTGGTATAGGTATGCCTATTAATTTTTCATACTCACCAAGAAAGTTAATTTGAAAAGGTAAATCATGTGTGACCTCAAATCAGTTGGCAATAGAAAATAGGAAAATATTGGCAAACTGAATGAGCAAGAGATGACAATTATGCATTATGCAGTGGTTTTTGTTTGTTATGTAAAGGCACAATGAATTTTTTTGTTTTATTGTTGTGAATCAGTCATGAAACGGATCTGCTTATGTTTTGTAACTCGGTATGAATACTTTTGTGGTCTGAACGTGTGTCTATCTAAACTTGTTGGGTTTTTCCCTTCGGGTACCTCAACTACGCCATTTTCCTATTGAATCCTTGAACCACCCATAATTTGTTCCTTTTAAACACTGTTGGCTGATGTGGCACAAAACTTCAACAAATATTTTTTTGTTGATTGTGCGCGTGAGATCCACCTTTCCCACGTAGAAATTGCAACCAATCAAACCATTTACACGTCAGTGCCACATATTCATTTCCCAAACCGAAAGCCCCTTCATTTCCCCCCAAAACACTTCTGACCCGAAGTGCCTTGGTTCTAGACGAGAAAACCCTAAAAATGGTCTTCTTCCAGTGACATTTATGCTATTTACAACTAAAATTCTCAGATTTTGAAGTGATTTTGAGTGTTTTGTTGAAGGTATCATCGAAGATTGCAGACGATTTTGGAGTTCAATCACGATTTTTGAGTTTAATCTAGTGAGGTAAGTTCATTCCCTAATTTCTATGTCATTTTTATTGTTGAGGAAGAAGAAATCAATGAACAAGATAACTTCGGCATTTGAACTTGATGATTAAGAAGAAATCAATGAAGAAAAGATATATTATGATGAGCAGCTCCAACTTAATGATGAAGAGAAAAAAAAGGAGAAATAAGAGGAAAAGGGGAGAAATTAGGGTTAAAAGGGGAAGAAGATCGTTGGTGGGTGGTTCAGGGATCCACATCAGCGCCTTCAAAACGTCTTCACGCACTCAAGCGACGTGAGATCACATTTTGTGCCACATCAGCCAATAATGTTTAAAAGGAACAAATTATGGGTGGTTCAAGGATTCAATAGGAAAATGGCATAGTTGAGGTACCTGAGGGGAAAAACCCATCAAGTTTAGGGGTCTGTTTATTAGTTACACGTTTCATTATTTATGTCTTGTGGAGTGTGGAGTGTATGTCTTGTGAGTTGTGAATTAATATTGATTTACATTACTTTTGTATACGTTAATGCAAAATACAACATTTTTAGGCTAGCAAATAAGATAAACTTCTGCGAAAAATACTACAAATTGTTCATTAGACATAACACCAAAACAACATTTCTGCAAAAAAATTCATTACCATCAAACTGCAAATTTCAAATTTGCAAATCTCTTTCATTTGACAACAACATCAAGTCACTAAGCTAACCTAACCAACTAATAATACTAATGTAACACAAACCATACTACATCATCTTGACAGCTACAAACCAATAATAACAACCTAATAAACTACAAGCAAGCTTATCAAGTGATACACTTTCAACTCCAACTTTGAAATTTTATCATCCAAGTTGTCCACTTTCTTCAAATTTACACTTTTATTATCATCGTTAAACTCCAAATCTGAACTTTTATTAGTACCAGTCATGTCTTTCAAATCAGAATTTTCAGCACCACAATATCCTCTTCAAATTGTTTCTTTCCTTAAGAATTGAATTTAATTCAACTTTTTGATTATGAACCATCGATCATTGAGACATGAGGTGGGAGTTTTTCTTCGAACCAAATCTAATAACCATAAGAGTTTGATCCAAGACGAAGACATTTGTAGAACCGGCGCCCACCATTTTAAATGGTCGTAGCAGTATAACATTTTTCACTCAATGCACACTTACATGTATGGGACTGTAATTGTTGAGGAGAAGAAACAAAAGAAGATGCCGATATTTTTAAAAGGAGAGAAATTTCTACTTGAATGGGTGAGGATATTCCTCCTACACTGCACGAAGAGTAGCAACTTCAAATTATTGGTCAAAAAGTTTGAGTTCTGATGAGCTTTGATCGATGAAGAAGAGAGGAGATTTGGAGATGAATATATGTTTTTTAGGTTAAAAGGTTTTGGAGATGAAGGATTGTGTTAAAAGATTCAGGTGAGGCTTTTGGGTGGAGCGGGTGGGTATTTAGTCTTTTTAAGTAGTTTAATTAACTGTTAGGGTAGCCACAAAGATAGTAACATGTCATTAATGAATTTTTTTTAATTGAGGTTATCATTTAATCCGTTAAAGATGAGGGCAAAATAGAGCCAAAAAATTGATGTCAACGGCATTTTAGGCTGAAAAGTAGAAGGATAATTTTGTACCTTCGCATAGTTGAGAGGTATGTTAGGCTCTTTTACGTGTATATGTATGTGTGTATGTATATATATCCACTTTTAGAAGTTTTCGTATGGCGAAGGATTCCTACATCATAAAACTTAGGAGGGAGTTCAAGAAGTCTCACCTACTAATCAGAGATGAAGATGTGGAAAATTTTGGTTCATGTCGTTGGATCGAAACAAATTGAGTTTAAGATAAACCAACGACCTTCATCACTACAACAAATTTGATTATCAGGGATAAATAATTTTGTCATTTATAAATCATATTTCGTCACTAAAAATCATGTGAGACGAAAAATAATTCGTCAATCAGTCGTCACTAAATGTGTGTCGCTAAAAGTATACAAAAACGATTAGTGATTCGTCGTTAAAATTATTATATTAACTACAAAAAAAAAATTGTCCCCAAATGCTTAAACATTTGTGACAAATTTATTTGTCGTAAAAAGTATTATTATTTTTTGTAGTTAATAGTATGCTTTGTCACTAAAATTTTTACTACTACCGACAAAATTATATCGTCGCTAATTATTTTACTTCAATCAGTGACGACATCAATTGTCTCTAAAGTTATATGTATTTCGTAGTTGAGCAAAATCTAATTTCGTCACTAATGACTATATTTTATATACAAAAAAAATATTTTGTTATTAAATATATTAATTAGGGACAAATTTATTATTATAAAAAAGGTTGAATTTCTATTATCTCCCATCTCAATTTTTTTAACACCTCCCCGGAAGGTCCCACATTATGCTTTCTTGGGGACTCAAACTGTAACACCTAGAAATTTTTTGAGCTAAGACTCGAACCATCCTTCGTTGTGAGTAGGATTTTACCGAGGAATTTAAAATTTTTTAAGTGTTAAGGTCACTAGATGTAGCACCTTGAGTTCCAAAAAGAACTAAATTGGAAATAGCAAAATCTGAAATTTT